>JAUOBX010377342.1:0-10763 GCA_032360705.1 Eupentacta quinquesemita
ATGTTTCCGCTCTGTATACACTGGCAACATTCTCGGACACAAGAGGGTTCGGCAACTTGTTGCGACACATGTGTTGCAACATGTATCTAGTGTACACAAGCCTTAACAGAGGAGGGTGTGGTGTTGGAAAAACTAAAATCAGCACGTTACTGAATAACTTACTAGCAATTGTAGCTTTATCACCAGGGGCCAGCACTGAGCCAGCCTTGACCCTGTCCCCGGGTGGGGACTCAGTAGGGGAGTACACAGGTGGTTCCTTGGAGAGTAACGGAGGGGGCGTGTTGAGGACTCGGCATCGAGACTGGGTGATGCTCCCCTGCCCCTGTAGTCCACTGGGCCGGTCTGCTGAGAAGTAGAGCTTCAGGGGGGATATGCTGACGCTGCTTGTGTTGAAGTGGACCCTAGATATACACCCCTGGAAGTTCTGGCCACCACTGCCTGTAACATCAAAATAAATGAAGGCATTCATCATCTCCATCCGATAGACTAGGTGCATTATTTTAATGTGTAATAACAATAGCGAACACAACCAGAAAGCCAACAGGCTTAGTGATTCCTTGACGTACCTGTGACGACTGACTCGATCAGCAGGGCTCAAGAACTCATCATGACCCCTGACCTCATTGTGATTACATGGAGTTCATACTCTGACCTCAAGTGTCCTCAGATTACCTTCTCATACTCAACATATGGAAACTACTCACCAAATTTTAGCTCGAGCAGGCCAAGCATTCTGGACTTAGGCTCGAGAGGATTAACTCATCATGGGGAACCTACATACCAAGTATGAGCTTTTATATCAATACACATACACACACACAACATGACAACATAGATTCCTCAGACTTCGTCAAGGAATAAAGAGGTGTTGAGTGGTATTCTGGTACAAACTAGACAACTCCTGGCAGTTATACCGCCAACGTGTATATCCCCACTTTCCTGGATGTTGTGGAGGCCGCTGAATAGAGGCCCTGACACCGCCTTTGAGGTTGAGGTTGCATTCTTCGAAGAGTTTAGGTCCGGTTCGAATCTGACGATGTTGATCGAATTACCAAATCCTGCAAATTTGACATTGACGCCATGTCGTTCGGGACTGACTGTGGATCACTCACATCCACCAAGTTTGGTCCAAATCCGACGAAGTTAGAAAAAATTAACAAATTTGACCTCCGATGACCTCGGATTTACCGCCATGTTTTGGAGGACCAACTATATTCCACATCCACCAAGTTTCGTGTTATTCCGACAAACTTGATATTTTCGCATGAAACCAGTAAAATAGAGTGCAGCAATCATGCAAAAATGCACACTCTCGAACCCATCCGATATTTCTCCGGGGCGGACATGCGTGCCAAGTTTGGGATCAATCGGACATTGCGTTGGAGTGTCAATTCGTTAACAGATAATCTTCCGGCGGCGGCGGCGACCAAGGGAGGAAAGAGGTTATTTGTGTGAATGAGACGTTTGTGTGTGTGTGTGCGCGTGTGTATGAGTGTGTGTGACATTTTATCGGAAGCGTGCCTAGCCTGTCCGTGACAGGTAGACCAACCCAGGCCGCTAACCTAGAGCATATGGAGACGAGAGATGGGTTTCGTGAAATGCGAAGCTAGGCTCTTTGTACTGAATGATTTCAAATCAATTTATGTATTATTCAGGCTATATTATTAGGGCTTCGGCATTATCCTCTATTGTCATTCACGACCATTTGTGTAGTATATTTTGGGCAGCTGACATAACTTGTTGTCTCCTCCATGATTTTTTTTTTTTTACATTCATTCCAACTCAATACCAATTTGCCATATCAACAACACAATTCAAGATGAAAATCAATACATTTACACCTCCATGTAATACATGAAAAACTCTTACTAGACCAAAAACTGGTGAGCAAGAGGTTGCTGGTTCGATTCCCGCCGGCTGGCTTCTCCGGTGCCTCGTCCCACCCAGGCGTTTTTGGGAACCTTGTGAGGTGATTTTTAAATAGTAGCGTGCGCCGTGTGTGTCAGCCCTATTGGGATGCCCCCAGGGGAGACGATGACGTGATACACAGTGTCTGTGCATCAGGAAAGAACAGAAAGGAATGCGCACTATATAGTGTGAAAGAATATACCTTGAAAGAATAATTAGGAAATGCATGTCTCGAAACGGGCACAATATACTTATTCATGAGCAATTGTGGATCTAGAAGTGCGGGTTTGACACGTCACTAATGATCAAGGGTAATATATGTGAAGCGCTTTGAGCATGTAATCGACGTGAAAAAGCGCTACATAAGAATGTTATTATTACTCTTAATAAATATGCAGCTTGTGAATCCAAATAGATAATTTCATTTGCCATAAATCAGCTTTTTTCGTTTCAAAAGTTCTCAACCCTTTTCTTCCTCTTGTCAAGTTTGCTCCGAGTGAAAAAGAATATCATATGCAGTATAATAAAATGATATGGGTGATTCGGAGCTTCCCCATAACCATAAAAAAAAGTCTTCACTCGAGAACAAATTGTATATTCAGAAGTTTGCGTTCAGATTCTAAATAAATGAGAATGTATGAATATACAACTTCGAAATAGATGCTCGAGCGTTTCGGTTTCTGTATCACAACATGTACACACATGAAAATTCAAATTAGTGTGTAGAGTGCCTCTTGTCAGAGTGCTCGACGATGATATGATAGGAAAATATGCAGGAGCCCCGTGTACCAGCCAGCAAACTGGGTACATATTATAATAAACGACGACGTGCTCATATGTAAATAAAAACAACCCGACTAAAATACATCTTTATTACTGACTTGAGCTCGTGGAGAAATCATCGCAGTTTGATATCTCTGACACTCTGCACGTCATGCTGAGCTCATTGCATCACGAGAGATGTCTATGGAAGCAATACATAAAAGACGTGCTGAAATCTCGCTTTTGACTAACGACACAATGACTTCAGGTTATGACTTCTTCTGATTCAACTCGCGGCTTCGACAGGCGAAGAACTGAGAAAATACAAATTACTCAGAGAAAATTGAAGTTCGCCACAAGTATGATACCGGTATTGAGCAAGTATTACCCTTGTCAGTGCAAAGTGAGGCTGAAACATAAACGAGCGCAATCGTGAACGTCTTGGTAGTCCCGGCTAAATACCGTATATGTGTTATTTGACTGAATCTCGAAATGGACAGTTGGTTGGTCTCAAAACGATCGCCAGGTTCCGAAACGCGTAAATATGCAAAAGGATCAGTAGCGTCGGAAAATTCAGAATGGTGGTCGGTGGGGTCGTATGGTGCGAAAATGAAAGTTGGGCTCACAACGATCGCCACATTCCGAAACGCGTGAATATGCGAGGAAAACAATTGCGTCGGAATCCGAGATAGCGACCGTCACAGTAGTGCGGCGACGCCCTCTTTCCAACTCATCCGACATTTCTGAGGGGCGGACATGTGCTCCAAGTTTCGTGTCAATCGTATGTGCAGTTTCAAAGTTATTTGCGAACGTTACGAACAGACGAACGGAGAGACGTCATGACTGTTTGATTTGTTCAGCCGCAGCTAAAAACAACGTAGGCTTAAAAAGATACGTACCCTACCCATAGGCGCTTCGTACACATTGCCAAGGATACGAAGCTATAGTAATTCGTGATCATCGAAGTGTTGTTTCTTCATTCTCACCCAATGTTTGGCTGGACACAATTAATTTAGCACTCAAGATCATATGTTGATAAAATGTGAAATATTTCACAAATATTGATTATAACTAGACATGTGCAGGCGGTAAACCGCCCACGTGTGTATCCCCGGAATAGTTATAATATTGACTTTCAATGATCAGACAAATTGCACTAACCACGTCTGGTTGACCTCAGATGACCTTAAAATGACTCTCATGTTGTTCAGCACCAAGTGAAGTCCATACCCACGAAGTTTCATTCAAATTCGACAGTTAGGAAAATCGCATATTTCACACAAATTTGACCTCCGATGACCTTGAAATGAGCGTTTGGTTTTTTAGCATCACCAATAGTACACATCCACCAAGTTTCGTTCAAATGCGACAAAGTTTCAAAAATCACATAAATTACGCAAATTTGATCTCTGGTGACCTTGAAATTGCCGTCATGGTTTTTGGGACCAACAATAGTCCATACTCACCAAGTTTCGTGTAAATCGGATGAACTTGACATATATTCGGAAGAAACGTGCACAATAGAGGGCAGCAGTCATGTAGTGAAGCCGACTTCCGAACCCATCCGAGATTTCACTTAAGCAAACACGTGTACCAAGTTTCAAATGAATCGGACGGAGCGTCAGAGAGTTATTGCGCTAGCGCCTAAATCTAGCGGCGGCGGCGGCGGCGTCGGAGATGGCGGCGGCTAACCCCCAAAACCATAATATCCTCAGAAGCTGAAACGCGTCCCGGGGATATAATTATATACACTAAAACAATAACCGCAATACAAGTTGGAGCAAGGAATGCGTTGACAGGGTACACGGTTCAAACCTCGGTGATATTCATATGCTCCCAACATCATTCCACTGATTTCTCGAGTGGTCGTCGTTGAAAAAAGGCAGAGCAACATAGCACAAAGGCGAAGATATGTAATAAGATGGGTTCATCACCCTCATCACTGATAGATTGCAGTGCCCCGGCTGGGATGGTCAATTTATCACTATTGCGAATTTAGCACGCATGTTGGCATTATGTGCGGCATGACGTCTCGCCATCATGATTAGCTAGGTCTCGCCTTTTCAAAACATCGCGGCATCAACGAGTGTTATTATTGTTACTAACAGTAGTGTTGCATCTTGTCATCACTTCCCACTATCATCTAGTTCCTCGATAATATCTCGCTATATGCTATAAAACCTGTCTATCCTCATAATATTGGATAATATAAGATGCAGCATAATGTGGCCTTCGTGGGAACGTCTTGTGCTTCAGGAATCCTGACCATGCTGCTTCAAAGTCAAGGGCTTCCTCTAGGTCGACGAAGAACCGAGCTTGGAGATTGACACCCTATACAGTTAGACAATATGGTAAAATGGTAGCTCAGTTTAACACCAACTGACCTCATATTGATACGCACATGTCTCGAAAGGTATAGTTTATGATCTGTTACTGCTGTTTCAAAACACCCTTTTCAACTATGCACTTCTCGGAACAGAAGGGTTACCAATTGATTTCTCAAAATATGTTCATATGCGATGTATTTTTTTGTTATCTTCACATTCCTCACCATCTCTAATTGAAAGCAAAGGGTCCATATCGCATGTATGTGTGTGTAATGTGAGGCCTGGCCTATGAGGATCATAACGGATATAGTTCGCGTGGTATGTACTGATAACATAAGCTCCTCGGGGTCAGTTCGAAGGTTAGGTCAACATGGTTCTGCAATAAACAGGTACACTGAAGGATCACTATATGATTTGGAAGGAAGGATGACGATCAATTTGTGTAGGAGTATGTGCAAGTCAAATACAATATAACTCACTGGCCTTTTGGCTGAACATGTGATTAAATCAAACGAGGTTGGTTCATTATTCCGCGAACAAATAAATTTGACCAGGAATGAGGATATGGGCATATATAAAGGTCAAAGTCCTAAACATGGCTTCAAAGACTATTTCACTCCTGACCATTGAGAAAATCCAATTCCCAAATCGTCTCCCAGTCAATGAGACGGTGTAAATGAAGATAGATCTATTATCATGCAATGTTTGGTGACATCCCGCAGTAAAGGAAAATACCTGCTCGGTATAAATTCGATCCACATTTTCACTTTTTTATCCTCTGTCACACGAAAATTCACACAATTTTCAAGAGTAACCAAGAGTAATCATTCACTTCGGAATTCCCAGATTACTTGCACCTTTTACTTATAAAGGAACGAAAATCGCTAATTATCGTATAAACTCAGAAGGAACAACACGGAGAAACGAGTTGTGAACTTCACAATCGGTATGTAGCCTGTCGGCCTATATAATTATAGGCAGATAAGGTAATGGAATCCGCTCTTCACAACTCTTCAATGTGATGAATTAGCCCCTCCTCCGGCCTTGAAATACTTCTTGAACAGGAGTATTTGACCCCCAGTTGTTTGGCAAACAAATTAGGAACTAATATCGCAGGATATAAAATATTCGTAAAATGGGTTATGTGGCAAATGCATATATATTGACTGTTTTCGGCTGAAACAACCCTCTGAATGTTAGACATAATTCGTAGATAATTACCTCCTGATAACACTGAAGCCAATTATTAAGCCAGGAGCGACTTTGCAATAATTTAGAGGAAATTCAACGATCACTGACTAGTAATTTTGCATATCGGAATTGAGATATTACGCCTAAACCTCACAGCCTAATTATGGTTATTCGGATTATTTCTGTTCAAATGCGTGTTCGGCGCAGATGTCGTTGACCCAAGGGCAACGCTAACAACAGGGAATTTACAAGTTCAATAGAAAATTCCTTGTATGAGAATGAGCAAACCTGTTGCCTATCACGCACAGGGTGGTTAAATAGGATGGAGCTTCATGGAGGCGATAGTAGTGTACTTGGTGGGAGGAAAGCATGTCATGCTATGGAAATATGGGGTCCATTTCGGGGAAACCTTGAAATAATTATTAGAAAATGCATGTCTCGAAACGGGCACAATATACTTATTCATGAGCAATTGTGGATCTAGAATTGCATTTTTAAAGGCGTACGCTGTCGCCTCTCTCTCTATACAGAAAGGGGGCCAATATATTTATGATGACCCTACAGCAGGAAATTATTGTAATTGTCTAACTTCAGTTCCATATAACAAAACTCAGCACTGGGGAGTATTTTAGTTGCAAATAACAGTAATGCGCAAAATAAGGGTTTACCGGATTAAACATCATATTCTTCCCTTTCTTGATCAAGCATCGGATGTCGAGATATTTTGCCAAAAAAATAGATATCTAATTGGCATAAGGAGCGAATGTATGATAGACTGAAATACACTACTTGTAATGATACAACGAAGATTGGGCATCCCGGAACCATATGTGATGGACCGGACAATCCATTTCCTGAGTATTAATCGAAACACCATGACAACATTCATTACAGCCTGCCACTGAAGACGAGCAGATAACGAAATCGACAGGTTTGCAATAAAAATAAAAATACATTCTGATCCATAACTGCAAAGCACACTGCCAACAAGTCGACTCAAGTCAATTTCTAGCTACGTTGTTGGGAAGCTCCAATAAACTGGAGCACCAGAATCCTTTAACGATTCCTTTCAGTTGAACGGTTGTTCGAACTAGTGTTCCTATTTTCTTTCGATTTCATTTGCTTGTTGCCATACACCACGTGCACAAAATTGGTGAATTCCCTGTATGAATTCATGGTCCAGTAGCGCGGTTAGCAGGACTTTTTGTTGAATTAATAATGTATCTAATAATACCTGAATACACATGTGGTAAGTAGAAAATAGTGTTTCTAACTACGAAGAAGATTATCCAGTCGTTCTAAAGTCCCATTTCATTCAAACGTGGCATGCATGTGATGTATAATTTCATTAGACTGTTGAAACACTGAACAATATCCATTAAATGAAACGGCTAATAAAATTATTTTCATTATGATTTGGTCAATTTAAAGATCCACAATCTAGATCTTCGAGGGGATCTGCAGGTTTTTTCCCATATGTGAGGATATAGAATAGTTAAATGGCTGAATCACTTTAAACACTTGAAACAGTTAGCTGCTCCAGGCTACGGAACAGGTTAAGCAACGTGTACGTTCCATGCGGAAAATTGGGTGCAGAAATGTACACGAGAACTAGTACGGTACGTATTCGAGAACCACAAGTCCAGCGTGGGAATAATGTATGGGAGAATGTTCAATGTACCTGAACCAATCATGAATGAGTCCGGCTACTCAGCAGCATAAGCGACGTTTATGTTCCATGTACTACTGTACATCTTGAGAATAAGGTATATGCTACCCCACTGCTAACTTACGATATCAATAGTAACACAGGTGCCCCTAGAGGAAGATCCGCTAGGAAACAGTTCGGCTCGACAATAGCTAATCGCCGTCTGAGTTAAACAGATTACTCAAGCTGGTCACGACCTGCTGCTTCTCAGTGTTGTGCACGATGGACTGGTGTCGGTGTTGGTGTCGGTGTCGAAGAACTGCGATGTCGGTGTGGGTGTTGGTGTCGGAACCTTGTGGTGTCGAGAATTTACCTGGTGTCGGGTGACACCGGCAATTCGTTTTGCGTCCCTAATTCTTTGGTGTGCCCCATTGCCTTTCTCATTCTGATTTTTCTCATACCATACTGATATCACTACACCTATATGGGTATATCCGACCACGGTTAGTGTCACTCCAATGACTCTATTCAGTCTATACAGTGTCCTGTGAAAGAGGAGAGTTTCCAGGTCAGTTCAGACGACTCAGACCACGCATATAGAACACAGGCAGAGGAAAAGCACCGGAGAGATACCGAAAAAAGAAATGAAAACAGAATATAAAGACACCCAGGTAGCATTCGGCTCCTATTCAACATCAATTTCTGATCGGATCAATCAACTGACCGCACTTCTTATCGGATGGGAACACCAGCATTCAAAAGACAGCTTGTCCAGTCTGTTATACAAAGTCACCCATTCGTCTGCTCGCCAGTTCATATAAATTGTCGCTTCTTACAGGGTAACACCACAATACTTGATTTCGATATCCTCAGTTTGATATGACCTGGTCGCTTGTTCGTTGGCAATGTATAGGTACTCGGATTCATATCTCCACCAATTTCTCTAACATCATAACATCTAAAGACATAATTGCAATTATGGGAGACGAATCAGACGATCGTTTGTCTGCGGAATATCCTGTAGGAGAATTATTCCTGAGCAGTCGAATAAAAACATAATTCAATCTCTCGAGCTTACTCCCTAGCCTAATGAATTTACCCCGGCACTAATATCACCCTCCTCGAAAAACACCCAGGTGTCTGCTCGCTTTCTAAAGTTTAGCGATTGTAGTATTGTTGGGAATGGAAGCTATATAATGTGGAGTAGTGGCGTACGCTCGTAGGTTCCTTCGGGGACGGAACCTCACCCACCACCGCATAAGTGACCAATACATATTTATAACATAAACCATATTATTTCTAATGGTAAATGTGCAGTGATAGCAAATATGAAGGAGCTCATGAGAAAACTTTTATTTGCCAATGAGGAGTGGGAGGCCAAGTCTATGCGTATGTTCGTCCCACAAACCTGAACTGTAATTGATTGCCCTAATTATTATTCACGCGGTTCAAACTCCGTTATTCATTTGGTGGGAACTCTGGCAGTATAGCTCCCCGACTCGTATGTAAATATAGGGCGAGATGGGAGGGGTTAACTCCCAAGGGGAAACACAAGATTACATTTGTACACATACGATAGCTGATTCGACACTCTTCCTACGAAATTAATTATAGGTGATACCATGTTAACTCAAGTGAAATAATGATTCCCAGTTTCGCGCGAACGAAAATATCACAAATAGTTCCCAGTAGCGGCCGCACGGAAACGCTGATAGTTATCAGCGCCACTATTGGCACTGGTTGCACTGCGCCAATTCTGGGTATGAGTAGGATAACATTTTCAATGCTGCTACCTCTTTGTAGACACAAATTATCGTAACAAATTGTAACACAATATTACAAAACTTATCTCATTCATAATATATTCGGAATTGAATACAATGTGCCAATGTGTTATCATAGATTTGTCAGTAAATTAAACGTGCAGGCGATCACGCGTCCATTAAATTGTCACAAAATCAAAGTATCAAATAGGCTAGATCGTTTTTGAATGACGATATATGGATTTTTTTTTAATATACACATTTACTGAATCCCTCTGCCTATGTTTTACATGATTACTGCCTACGCATCTGTTTCTGGCAGTTGCATCTACTGCAGTCACTGTACTGCACTACCCCTTCAGAAGTTGGTGCATTTGTTTTTATCCAAGGTTGTTCTGAAACGTACAATAGCCTCATGTGACCTCGGACACCATGGTAAAAGGATTTATGCACTATATTCCACATATGGCTTGTTTACAGTCGATATGGTAATATTGCCGTGCCCGAGGTCTCCGAATATTAAATGGAAGAAGTCAAAACCTGCCAGCGAGTATCGATTTAACCCTGATTCGGTGGCTTCGCTCGAAGACTGTGCTGCGAGGATTAATTTTGGAACTTCTATAACGTCTGAACTGACCCATTCCACTTTCCAGTTCTGTTGATGTATGTCAAATGTGTTCCCGTAGTCCGGAGTATGCCGATCATCAAACTGAATAGAATTATAGTTGATACGCGTAATTCATGGAAAGTTCTATCACGATGTGACCGATTTACGATTTTAGTTCGTAATCTCGGCGATCATAAAACGAACATTAAACTGTGGGTATGTAATAGCTAACAACATCGACACAGCCACGGTTGTAACTCGATAAGAGCGTCGGATATAATCTATAAGAGGCCTTTAAGGGCTTGTGGCTGCTTATAGTTTTCATATAGTTTCCGTCAGAGCTCAATCCATCAAGTCACTACGTGAGATCCAAGTTTAGAGGGCAATTCAAAACAGTTTTCACAACCTTTCGTTTTGTGTGTCAGGTGCATGATATTATATACTAAGAGAGTGGAGCATAACCTCGGTACTGGGAACCCTATTGGGAACATTAAAACATGTGGAATAGGCTCATTCTATATCTCTTGGTTAGATGTTCGTGCAATGTGAGGAGTCAC
>JAUOBX010377453.1:0-10763 GCA_032360705.1 Eupentacta quinquesemita
AAACCTCCCGACCGCTGATCTTTAAAACTTGTCGTGAAGAACCCATCGGCTAAAAACGTGACGCCTAATAAGAACATCTGAATTAGATCCGTCACAACAGCGGATTCTATATAACCTGGTCAGGTCAGTTCGTTCGCGCCTACATGCCTTTTCTGCTGGAAAGTTTTTATTCTCGAAGGTGTTGTCAATTCATTTAATATGTTAGTTTACTCTCGCAGACATTTGGTCAGTGAAAGTTGTTATTCAAATTTGTTGTTAAAAGTTCCAGCGTTCCGATAAATTTACATCTTTCATGTTTGCCTTCTGAACACTATCTCTATTTCCATAGTAAATTTATATTGTTGTATGACTTCTACGATACATTCTGTCTATTTTTGTGAAGCGTTTCGATCAATTCTCGTTGGATATATGAGCTAATGAATACATTTTTCTATCATATCACATCTTGTCAGTTGATGCGCAGTGTTACAAATAATTTCCTGCTTTCCCTATTGATTTTTTTTATAGTAGGACTATTGATCGTTCTCAATTGTCAGGATTTAAGATTGGTTGACTGATTAGGATCAGCGTCAGAGAATAGATACATTCTGGTATTCCAGTTCGTATCGTCACGATCTGGTGGGTTCGGCCTAATAGACTCGTTTCAAAGTAGAATGAGGATTGATATCAGTGTTCTCATTGGTAGGATCGATGGTTCTCAAAACAAACACACCGTATCAATGTGTTAATATTAATATAGATATGTACATCTCATTTGAACTGTGAACCTCTAACCTAAATTAGGTAAAATTCACATATATTCAATGTAAGAATTTCACTCATTCCACCTCCTGTAAGTGTATGCCGATATTTGAAACTTCCATCAACATATATTCTATGGACCGTCTCTCAAGGGGATTCATTGAATACAATTAACCATATATAAATGCTAACATATATACCATTCTGTGGTTTGAATTTTGATGTTTCACGAACAAATTTTCCATGTCGGGAAAGAAGAACAAAACAAGAGGACCAATCAGTCCGGTAACATGTCGGAAAAGCGCGAATTTGTTTTTCGCTTTTCCGGAGGAAAACCTTTTATTCATGATCGCGCCATCTTGATTTTAAACAATGATCTATATGGAGTTCAACTATTCAAACCCCTCTGGACAATCCGTTTGGGTGAAGGACATCCCAAAACATATAATTTCGTAAGGACGAAATTATACTACCGTGTCGTTTTCTGATTGACCGTTTCAATTATGAGAATAGTATGGATTTCCCGCTGACCACCCTATGCATAGCCACAGTGCAGTCGCTCATAGCCATATGCAACCTACGGTACACACTACACACGGAACAACGATATGATGGTTTGCCCACGCGCAGTTGGGCGATGAGTCATATGCCTAACCAATACAACGTTAGTGCTACGGCGTACAATATCGAATAGGCCTGATGAACCTTATTTCAACGTAACATATATAACATTCTGTAGTGTAAATTTGGATGTACTACGAACAAAGTTCACCACGTCGCAAAAGAAGACGCAAACGGGGGGACCAATACATACAGATAAACAGGCGATGATTCCCGCGTTGACCAATGTAATCCCCCAGTACATAGTCCTGAAACTACTATTTTTATGATGACATAAGCTGATCTGGAGCTTGGAAGTTGAATATTCACTAAACAATGACCGAGTACCAACAAACTTGAGAAACAAATAAACAAATAGGACGGTGTTAAAAAACAAGTGAAAATAGTTGTAGGAAAGACATTATCTCTCCTTGGTCACGCCTGATTGAGACAATGGTAATTTTGACCGAATTTTGACCTCAATTCATGGATATCGAAGCAAGTCCATATGGACATCAAATGGGGTAATCGTATTTTTTCCGAATCCTCTGAAATTATAGTGTTACATAGTATTTTGAAATCTTGTCACCCTGCCGTAAAAATGCCAAAGTTTTTGTGAGGTCTTCGAGATAGGCCACTGATACTCGTAATGACATGAATATTTAGTCCTTTCGAAAATAACACCTCGTCATGAAAGATCCATTATCTTGAACGTGACTTTCAGTAGTATCATGATTATCATCCCAATCAGATCAGTCACAGCAACCTTTTTGTTCAGAATTACCCACCATTCTCCCTCCACGCCTCTGCTGAACAGGTCAATTCGTTCGCGCCTGCTCGATAACGTTTCATTCGTAAGTAATGATCAATTCATCAATGCAGTTAGTTGACGTTTACTGACATTTGGTCAGTGACATGATTAACTGCTCTTTGGTCAATTAATGAACAACTCCTTGTCGTAAACGTTGTCTGCTACGAAGTGAACGGGGCGGACATTCATCTTGCTTCTTGAAGAATGGATTGCTCATTTCCTGCATGTAAAGAGGCCTTTCAGCAGATGTGACAAGTTCTGTGCTGACTTTGACAAAGAAATAAAGGTTATAATTACTATGAAGTTTAGAAACGCTTAAGCTATTTTTATTTTAGAAAAGTTCAGTAAACCGACTGACTGATTGCTGCATTGTCGTTTGTTTGACTCCTGTATATGATGTAAATGAAGCAATTGTATTAGATGAAAAATTAGGAATAGGCACACTAGGTACACATCACATGTCTCTGTATGTACGTTCTACTGGTTAAATACGGAGTTCCTTACTGATGTGGTTGCTGGGTGCAGTGAACATTTACAAATCAAGAATGAACACGTTTAGACGATAGAAACTGTTCAACGCGGCGGAAAGTCATCAAATCAATTTATAGATAGATAAATGAATGAAGACAGTCACTTAGCGAGGTCAAATCATATTGGCACACGCGCCGTTATCTTAAGTAACTATTGTTGAGGTATATCCAAATATGGATTCACTCACTGAACGTTATTGTGAGGCATTCGGTCAATTTAATCTCAGGAAAAGTATATTAACAATGACTAGTGCTTTCGTTATATGTTAAACTGTTCATACAGTAAGATGGAATATTCCATTCTCATATGAGACAACCTGCTCCCGCCTGTTTCTGAACGTATACCAGTAGATGTCCACCCCGTGCCTTCGAGGATATTGTTAACAATCAACACACATATTCAGATTTGAGGGAGCCTCCCAATAGGAACTCACGTTTCTGCGTCCAATTCCGGAGCATCATCTTCACTCGATCTGCTTTGCGCTAACATGAGTGAAAGACCAATACCTGCATCCTGGCCTCAGCCTGCAATTCACCTGGCGGACTAGAAACGGGGACACCATCTGAGCGAATAGCTGTCATTCGTTACACCCTATAATTAGATGCGTGTTTTACAAAATGCATGTCATCATTTCCCGTGCTTATTACTGACATGCTAATCGGTATACGACAGCTTGATCCATTCATGGGAAAGGAGTTGGACATCCCACCGTATCCTCTCAGTTGATGTTCACCTAGAGGTTAAATAAATGAGAAATATTCACTTCGCTGGAAAACAATTTTTCAAGATATTGACCACACTAATTATGACGTGATGACGGGATGGACTAAGTGAAATGGACTTTGGTACTTGTCTGATGCACGGCCAATTGTTCATCGCTCAAAGTCGCTCCATTAGGAGGGTATCGGCCATCTCACTGTCTTATGCAAACACTCAGGCAAAAAGAACCATTAGCTCATTCGGCGATCCCTAGCTGGACCTGCCCAAATGCAAAGTTTGATTGTTGCAATTGCAGAGGTGAAAAGGTGAATTTCTAATCGGCTGCCTTCGTCACACCTTCCACGTCCCATAGATGAGTATAGCGCGATGTCAGCTGTGTCCTGTTCTGATGTAGTGGCCGAATACGGATCTGAGGGTTGAACTTGTACTCATAGCCTCATTGTAATAACTGATGTCATGTATTTGGTACTTTTAGTGATGTCATACATGCTCTGTCTATAGAAAGACAGAGAGGGATAGGAGATGGAATCGAAAGAAGATTGCAGTAATATAATATTTTCGCGGTATGTACGTTGGACAAGCTGGGGGATTGGAAAAACTGACAAGAAAAAAATACTCCGCTCACAAGTTTACAGAAGCATAGCGAGAATCATCTTCGATCAATACTGAGATTAAGTTACATACTATATCAAGGAACCACATGAAACTTAAGCGACATTCCTGAACAACGGTCGTTGTTTCGAAATCAAAAGGAAAATGAATGATAATTCTCAAACGTGTACTTGGAGGAACTAAGGTATATTAGTATATTCATATGCTGCTAATTCATATAATGTTCGCATAATCGTATGGTTTATTGGTAGCTATTTATTTTGTATTTTTATCAGATTGATGATTTATTCTGTTCTCGGAGCAATAAATTATATAATCAGTTGATCACTATTAAGTGTATTGAGTTGTAAAGTGTTGAAAAATTGTAAACAGAAACGCAGCTGTGTAACATTGCTTGTGTGTTTATCTCGAAAGGCTCCCAAATAAAATATGATGCGATATTTATTAGGCTACTGATTTTACAGGCAACATGATGACATCATATAACACCCGGCAGCCCGGTGAGAAAATGACAGTCATATACGCTCGTGAGTAACTCAGCAAATGCATGGAACTGTCCATGGAATCGAACCTACTCCATTTTGATATTTGAATATTGACAGTAACGTGACGAATGAATGCCTTTCCGTGTAAGTAGTTTCTATATAATATGGTATAACATATTGGGACAGAATTTGAGTGATTAGATCAAACTTAGTCGGTCAGCCTTTCTGCTCTGTTTTTTTTTAGTATTACTTACTATTGAGTGAACCATGTAGGGGTAGGAGGGAGGGGGGGGGGGGTGGGTCTGGACTATTGATCGACTGTTCGTCGGCTCAACACTCGCACATGGCTGGTCTGTTTATGCAGTGTTCCCTTGTGCAAGGTACTTTTTTTTCTATTGCCTTATTCCACCCAGGCGTAAACATGGTTTATGCGGACCTGCTTGCTCGGTACTGGGTATAACTTGCAACTTCTACTCACCGGACTTGACGGAGAACGTTCAGGTTTCCCATGATCAGGGTAATCTGGCAAGCAATTTGCAGCACTTTCGTTGGGTACCAGGCGAGTTATTGCCTCGTCTACCGTGACGAGCATATAGGTGGGTCCTGATTTCGTTACCCCTGTAGGCTAGAGAATTGTACACAAATCCCATACATTAGGCTAAGCGTATGACAGCGAAATGTGGACCCCCACCATATATATATAACACTATGAGGTAGAGCAAGTGTGAGCAAGTGTGAGTTTTGGTAAGTACACGCTGTATTTCTGTTCGCTAAACAGCAATTGGCAACCAACTGTTTCAATTGCAGAGTCGATCGAGAAGTGTGACAAGTTGCAAACTGACCGAAATGCAATAATTCAATGATCTTAATATCTGGAGCAGAATGGAGTAATGAATATTGACAGATTCATGGGCGAGACATGCAGTTAATGAGCGCTATACTGAGGTCTGTGGCGGAAGTGACATTTTATTCCAATATTGCGGAAGAATACGATATGTCGTAATATTATTCTACACGGTAAGATTCTACAAGATGCCATGAGACGTTGAAGTGTCAGATAATTCGGGTGATCAAAGAGAGTTACGGGGATGATAAACTTGTTGATATGTGAACGAATTGATTTGACAATACACTCGTTTGATCTCACTGAATATTATACTATTAACGATAATGTATTGGCCTGGCAGTATCCTACACATATTTTCTCTTAAACAACTCTGGTTGTCTCTCCCACGTTATCCACACCAAGTACGATTCGCTTATCATTGTCAGCAAGTGAATTTGCTCCTTTCAAATCAGATTCTATGCTATACTTAGCGAGGTGTTTAAGGGTATCGGGTCAGCTCAGTCGGTAGAGCATTGGACTGGAGATAAACATGTTGCAGGTTCGATTGCCGCCGGCTGGCTTTTCCGGTGCCTCATCCCACCCAGGCGTTTCTGGGAACCTTGAGAGGTGATTTGTGAATAGTAGCGTGCGCCGTGTGGGGCATCTCTATTGGGATGTCCCCCGGGGACGCGATGGCGTGGGACACAGTGTATTTGCATCAGGGAAGAACAGAAAGAAATGCGCACTATATAAAGTCATTAATGATCAAGGGTTATATATGTGAAGCGCTTTGAGCATGACAATAATTTAGTTGCTATTGTGTGGTATCCGTAACCACCATTTGGAAGCGTGATGTGAATGCGTCAAGCTAATTGAATTGTATGTTTCACAACTGTTAGATAACTGCTGCACGAATTATGCTAATTACACGGGAACATCCACTGTCACGGGCCAGGCGACCACTTGGTGTGAATATTGTGCATTTTTCGAAACTCCCAAGATCACACTCACTTACCTTGTTAGCATAACACTTGACGAAACATTCACACACACTTACGTGCGATAGCACAGTGGAAAATCTAGTAACTTGTTATTTCTTAGGAATTATGACGGTTCAAAAATACTTCGCAACAATAGGTCTTCGATGGAAATGTTGTCATGCATGCGCAATCATAACTGGCCTATCCAGAAACTTCCATAGAAAATATGTTCCCGGTCTGATCGCTAAATTAATTCCCATTGCTCAATAATGACTACGAGGCATATTCTCATATGACGTGTTAGGAATATAAATATTGTCATTGTGTTCACATTAAGGTGGATTCAGCTAGAACTATTTTTCATCCGAGTGGCCTGGGTCAAATTTGCTGTCAGTAATTTGTTTTGCCTAATTTCATTCCTTTCATTCCTTTCCAAAATTCTGGAGAAGGCTATCGCAGAACAGCTGCGACGGCACCTGGATGACAATAGTCTCCATGACCCACTACAATCCGCATATAGAAGTGGACAAAGTACCGAAACAGCGCTAATCGAAGTACAGAATGACCTACTGCGTGCAATGGATGATCACAGTGTTTCGATCTTGGTGCTGCTTGACCTGAGCGCAGCCTTCGATACCGTTGACCATGGGGTGCTGCTTGACAGGTTGCAACTGCTCGGTATCCAACAGTCCTGCTTGAACTGCTCCGCTCCTATCTCACCGGTCGTAAAAAAACATCAAGGTTCGGAATGCTTCATCTGCTGCTTCGACGTTGTCATGTGGCATCCCACAGGGATCTGTGCTAGGTCCATTGTTATTCCTAGTGTATATGCTGCCTCTAAGGCATATTATTCCCGCCAGTCTGCTCATGGGTACGCCGATGATCCTGATGCTGTTAAACGCGATTGTCAACTAGTGGAGAAATGCGTGGCCGATGTTCAGGTATGGATGACTTCTAACAGACTGAAGTTGAATCCAGGAAAAACCGATGTGGTCTTGCTCGGTTCTCCGAGATTATTTATCCAACCTGAATATTCCGTCCATCAATATGGCGGACGTTGATGTTCAGGTGTCCAAGGGACCAGTCCGGAATCTCGGCGTTGAGTTCGACTCATCCTTATCTATGGAAATTCACGTCAACAGTGTCATTAGCCTGGTCTGCCAACTGCCACATGCGTAATATCAGTCGTGTGCGGAACAAGTTGGCTGTTTTTGCCACAAGAAAACCTGGTTTAGTCATTTGTCATCTCCAGGATTGACTATTGTCTAAGATTCTAGCAGTTCAGAATAATGCCGCTCGCTTAATATTTAGAACACCAAGCCGACGCCATCCCAGTGTTCGTATCGACTTCGAAACTGAAGACTGCTGGCGACTGCACCCTCTCGTCATATGCTCCTAGAGCATGGAACGGGCTGGACACCTCACTCAAGCAAGCGACATCTGTCGCCGCTTTCAAGAGACAGCTGAAAACACATTTATTTATGAATTATTATGCGTCCTAGGTTCTAGAACACCATATCAGTTTTCTATCGTTTTGCTGTATATATTAAGGGTTGTGTATTCTTCTAGGGTTTGTAAAGCGCATTTGAGCATTTTTGTTAAAATGGAAATAGCGCTATATAACAATAATAATAATAATAATAATTGTCACCAGAGCGAGAAGTTTTGAGATAGTTTGGAATGTACAGTCGATTCCTGATCGGACGAAAAATCCAATACCATGGTAGCTATTGCTGCACTCAGCTTAGTAGACAATATAGAAATTAGATGGATCTAATCTTAATATCTGTATATCGTCTGGACCTCTTATCTTGTTTTCTTGCACGGCAGTGATGTCGAGATTGTATCTTGTAATATCCTAAATTATTTCAAGTTGTTTTTCCTCTTTGGAGATTCCACGATAGTTTGAAGTAGAAACTTTAATGATTTGTTCGTTGTTTCGCATCCCAGCCGACGTCGATAGGAATCCAAAATTGATGAGAAAAAACTCCACAGCATGTTCCGATAGTTGTAACTGATGTTATGGTGAATGGGCCCAATTATGGAGATGAATGAACAAATCTTTCGCAAGTTTCGGGTCAACGACAAGACTAGCGAGATGATCTACATACAATGTCAATGTTAGGCTATAGTGTAGGTTCTCACTTTATGACCGATAGGTCAGACAAGTTCAAATTCGAAAGATGCATATATAACACACATCACTTATTTCACCCAATTAGAAAATAATGTGTTCTAAACATCATGATCATATCACGCGAGAATACCAGCTTGATTTCATATCGGCTTGAAAATTCTAGTCATACAATATCCCACTGTCGTGATGACACGAATATATATCGATGAAACTAATCTGCTCTAATCCCCTGGGGATTATTGAGTATTAATGGCTAATGTTTGCAATGTAAAACCATCACATTTTACCGCCTCTTTAGAAGGAATCATCCAGTATCGTAAAGTAATCTGACGATGACACCTAATATATTTATTGCCAGGCCGACAATTTACCATCATATTCTCCTATTACCTTATAAATGAGATATTTCTCAACATTTCGGATAGTTGTACATCATCGATGGTATCGATGGGATTACCAGGGCTGATGCTCATCTGTTTATATTGAAGCCATCTATTTTAGAATATAGAAATATATAAACAGCCAATGTTCTGGTATGTCTCAGTTTGCAGGGACGTCAAGGAAACGTGATTCGTTTGACAGCGATTGGAAACAGTTGATTAGTATCTGATTATTCTAGAAACACTTCCTGTTTGTGAGTTTGCGCCAGTGTTTACAATTATGACCTAAGATGCGTCAATACGTGTTCGATGAAGACACTGAATACGTTATCTTCTTGTTAGGATAGTTGTCACTGATATTTCTGGGCGGACTTGTTACTCCCTACTATCAGGTTATTGCACGAAACTGTTTACCAGCTCGATGTGCTGTTCCACATACTGACATAGGAATGTTGTCTTCCACACTCTAAATATGTTCAGCAAATTTACACGTGTTTGCCTCCACATTCAAATTCAGGATATGTATAACGATTGATCACATTTAAAAAAAAATTAAAAAAAAAACATATGTCTACAAAAGTGCCAATTCATTGATTGTAATCGATGTACTGATGTAAATGTCTGATCGTCACCTGTCTCGTCTCTCAAATCATCATATAACCACGTGAGTAGTGTAAACCTATGTTATACTAGGCTATTCGTTGCACTATAAACAAGAATACTGCTGCTCCTGGATCTGAGGAGGTGGTCAGATCCTAGGGTTTACTGGTCCTCCGTCACATATAGGAACGTACGATGGCGGTCCCTGGAGCAGATTAGGGTTGGTTACATACACACCTGCCTCGATATCATCTGAGTATTAGTATAAATTGGAATGCGAGTAACGTATCATCATTGCTCATTCACGATCAACGCGGCCGGTGTTCACTGTGTGATGTGCTAGACCTCTACAAAAAATGAAGATTGTGTTGTTAATCCCGCAGCAACTGTTTGCGACCTTGGCGTTATTTCCAGCTAAAATATATAATTGTACGGATATCTGTGTTCACAACAAGACTTATGGAGGGAGATCCGGCCTCATCGGTCAAAATAGCTAGTTGAGACACATTATCTATTTGCCGACAAAGTCATACTGCTTGGATTACCAAGGTCGTCTTAACACATGTCTGCTAACTCATCATCTCGGATTCATTTTCCTCAGATTCGCAACCTTGTCCGTATTTTACTGTAATAGGCCTCATGTATGAACGTGCACGTTTATTATCGACATTGCTCGTGGCTTTCTCCGATGTATAGTTTCTTTCTTCCATCCATTCCACTTCCTGCGCATCTCCATCGAACTCAGGGGCTCCATTCATCTTAACAAATAGTTGGATACCGATATATTTTGTATCACATGGTATTGAAGGAAGATAAAGAGAGCTACTGTCTGTTTCATCTTGTCCCGACTCACTTTAGCATAGTTGTTCGCTGATTTGATGATGATGAGTGTTCTAGTGTCCGAGCAGTATCGGTGACGTCTCGGGATACGGAGATTCCGGCTTGTTCCGGGTGCGATTCCCGCATCAACTGTCAGACTTTGTTATTCAGACATAGCTGTACTTACAGTGACGATTGATGGAGTCCTAGTGTCCAGACTCTGCTGAGGTGCAGTGGATCAGGTAATTATGAGAGTTGTTGCAGATTAAGTGCAATATGTCTCGTTGCTGAGAAGAAGGGCTAGATCATATGGGCTGTCTGGTCGTCCATCGGATGTGGACGTAGAATGGCCGTCCTAGAAGCAGGCTGAGAATGGTTACAGTACACCCCTGCCTCGATTCTATCTGAGAACTAGTCGGAAAGTGAAGGCGAGTTTTCGCCGATGCTTATCCACGATCAACACTGTGGTGACTATTGTGACTTGATGAGCCTTCAGTGACTTTCGTAACCTGTAACATTCA
>JAUOBX010377564.1:7442-24518 GCA_032360705.1 Eupentacta quinquesemita
TATGAGTTGCGTCATCCAACCATTTGACAAAGTAAAGTACAGTCATCAATAACCTACAGTTCAGAACTTCAGGTCTCAATTTTCCGATTACCCAAGACTGCTGATTCTCAGATTCCTCAAAGATCTCATTTGAAGAAATCTAGGCCATGCACAATACAGCCTCCCAAATATATTGGAAGTGTTTAGCAAGTCATATTCCTATAAGTTAGTGCATGATACTCTCAAAATAGGCTAATATATTCTCAGCAATGCTTCCAATTAACAAAACACTTGGAATGTACAGTTGTATACCTATACCTCTGAGTAATAATTCAACGCAGACGTTCATTCACGCCGTTGCATCATATTTATCAAACCCTGTATATCTTCTACAGCTTAAGCCTCTTACATTATCAGCCATAGAAAGCTAAAGTATATTTTTTTCAATAAATAAACAAAAATTATACTTGAGTATTCATAGACAATTGAAGATATTCACGACCAAAATATTCACAAGAAATTGAACATTGGTAGATAGATTATGTCAGTCGACTGGTAGAGCCGGGTGCAGAATCTGTCCCAATTCTGTCACGAGTATTATAGTTCTATTCGTTTTGTGCACTACGGTTACACCTGTATGTGATTTATCTTTTGTTTTGCATTTTGAATCTACATTGTTCTAACTAACCCCATTCTGCCATCGATGGCGTCCATTTTTCCAAGCATTTGTCTCTACAGCAAACGACCCAAATAGTCAAATAACAGAAAATATCAGTGATAGCGTCTCAATTGTTTTGGAACTGATGACCCAAAGTATTTGTTACTGAACAGAAAGGCCCGTATCGGTCTTACCGTGTTTGAACTGAACCTTTAGAACAGCAATTTATTCATGAGTGAGGCCCTAATTAAATAATTGAAGTGCAAATAGAGAGAAATGTTTCTGATGAGGCGGTAGCTCAATTATATGATTAGTTCAATGAAGTGTTGCTACAGGCGGGAGGCGAAGGAGGTAAGAGCATGGGATCCCATGACAACTTATTCGACCAGTATGCGAAAATCTGGCACAGTAAATAAAACTCCGATATATTTCTACATCACATGCGCTTTCAGCATCAACACTGGAGTGCCTGCTGTAACAGTCTGGAGAATAGTAACGCCCCACTTGAAGAAAAGTATTCGGAGTGGTACTTAGAGTTAGATGGTGGTACGACAGACATGCCCAATAGTGCTGTGAAGAGCTACTTGACAACGTGTAACGGCTGTAGTGATACCCATGTGACCACTTCAGTGTTGTTTCTATAACTCTCTAGAATACTTGACAAAGTCACATTCCATGTCTCTGGTGAGATTGGTAACGCAGGGTCTATACCGCATGTGATTCATGAATTCGTTCAGGAATTTACAATTCAGTTACCATGTAATATGGCCCCGGCGTAAGATTCACTATATCATGAGCTACACGTTTCTGACTGTTTCTGACTGTTGACAAGAGCACTATTGACACCTTCCTGTCTGCTGTAACAGTCCGAGAACATAAACATGAATGAGGCACTATTAAAGGAGTACAAATCTGAAGCAAACAACACACAACACCCCTTCAAATCATTTGTGTACGTTTTTTATTCCTAGCAAAAGGGAGCATTGCAGTCGTCTTTGATATGTGTGTATGTGTGTATGTAGGCTAACCGTGCACTCTTCTGTGAAATGGCTTGGTTGAAGACCACAAGGGTTATCAACTTCAAAGTTGGCACGTAGCTCCGGCATATGGTGTAGACGTGCCCTATTTTTTTCTTGCCCGTCAAGGTCACCTATGGCTGGTTAGAGGCCAAAATCGGAAATATTGGAAACATCAATAACTCCTGAAGGCAGGGTCGCATATAGTTGATCCTTTGGGAGTGGATGTGTGTCGGGCTGTAAGTCATTTCAAAACATAACATCAATGCTATCCAAGGTCATTGAAGGTCACATATGGGTAAAAACCTGCTGAAACTGCAAACACTAGATTGTTTGCAATAACTCCCGAAGGCAGGGTAACACATAGTTGATTTTCTGGGAGTTGTTGTGAGTTGTGAGGCAGAGGGACATTTCAGAACAGAGCATCATTGCTATCCGAGGTCATCAAAGGTCACTAAGTGGTCAAAAACTGTAATTGCTAGTTTTTTGGCAATAACGTGAGAAAGAAATATCGGAACGAGTTGGGAGGAGCGCAGTTGTATTCCTCGAGTTGACTCGCATCTGTGTGATCTTTGACCTCGGATTGACCTTCGTCATTTTTTGACAAATGAAATGTTCATGGTCATTCCTAGTTTCATGGTATTTATTGATAGAGAATATATATGGGTTGACCATGTGTGACCTTTGTGTGCGAAGTTATCAGAGGTCAAAGTTTCAATTCTAATTTTTATCCCTTGTTGTAAATGTGCAGGATATGTTATAGAACTCTTTGTCCTTTGAGTACCACTCCAACTACCCCAGTCCTGGAGCTCGGAGGAGTCAAAGTTAAACCAGCCTTTCAGCGGTAATATCAAGTGCATAGAATGGAATGCATAACGTTCCTAGGACTGGGTGCACCTCACTGAGTGAAACATTTAGAAAAAAACGCCATGTCATTCACAGCCCATGCCAGGTCGCTCCACAAGGCCGAACTGGGCGTAACAATTTCGAGCAACCGTAACAAATCAGGACTCTTGTAAACAAAACGCGATGACTAATACCTTGTAGCCAATCAACTCATTGCTGACTTCCTCCGCGCAGAAAACCACGCTGCCCGCCGCTGTATGATATGGCAGCGATGCTGACCCGTAGTGTTGTACTCATGCGCTACACCGGCAGGCCAGCGTGCTATTACGGCATGTGTTATCTTAACGCTGAGTAGCATGTGGAGGTCATGGCAGGCTACGGTACGTTCGCCTGACGCACTAATTGGGTCATTGAGGTCAATCTCCGCAGGTTAATTAGGAGTTGACTCCGGTAGTCATATCTCCCATGTGATTTGACAATCTATTCGATTGTTTGTTAGAATATGAGTGAATATAGTTAACAATAATTTCCAACTCAATCGGCCCTCCTCAAAGCCCTTTCCTCTTTCTATGATCTCATCCAAAGTCAGACGCCAATGATTATATGCCAGTAAATCTAAATTCCTTCTCCACTCAAGTTTTGAGCAAAACATATTGTTCAGTAACCTTCCTATCCAAATCTCGCCTCAGTCCCATGAGGGAGAGGCCAGACCATTTAATTACCTCAGCAGATAATGTATAATGAAGCCACCACAGCAGCATGTATGTCAGTCAGTCAAGGCAACTTCAGTGTTTACAATCAGTAGACAAACCAAAGACAAACACACTGCTATATGCAGGACAATTTCTGAATAGGTAGGTAGTGAGGGTTATGTTAAAGACATGTGAAAGAAGTGGGTTACCCAAATTTGGGGAAAATATGAAGATCATAACAGCATCAAGTTTAATGGAGAGACTATTTTCGGGCTATTTTGTTTCTCAAAATCGTGGGTCATGGGGGTTGAACCCCCCACCACGCCTCCCTCCAACACCCCCTAACCCTCCAACACCCCCCTAACCCTCCAACACCCCTACTCCCTTCTCCCTTCGAATATGCTCATGACACACGTTATAATAATAATAATAATAAACTGACATTCATATAGCGCTCACTTCTACAGAGGGCTGCAATCAGTGGCGCTTTACAAACAATGAAACATGCAAAATGGAACGACTTACTGATACGCCAATGAAAAAAGATAGGTTTTAAGTTTCCCTCTGAAAGTGATGAGAGAAGTACATGCTTAACAACAATATTATTTTATTAAATGGACTGTGCGCCAATATCAAACATGTCGTTTGAATTGTTTCTAAGTTCATGTTCATCATAATACATGACACTAATGCAAGCTTCACTCACATGTTTTAATCTTGGGCATAATTGTACCACTTCTGTTGCCAAGTGTCGTGGCCTTGCACATTTATTGGGCCTATAGCTGTCTGTATACATCAGAGACAATAATGAGATATACATTCTCTAGGAATTTAACGGAATAAGCTATCCCTGTGGCTATCACAATGGGCTGCTGTTTGGACTAATAGGCAGTCAATCAGGTGAGAGTTCCACTAGAAGGACAAAGTGAATATCCCTTATATGATAGAAAGAAAAAATCATGGATTATTGTATAGACGCACTAGGCTAGCTTGGTTTTTGACCAAAAAGGAGGTCAGACTTCGGTCAGACTTTGACCCCTGTTGACCACAGATGACTTTGACCACGGACTAAATAAATAGTAACAGTAGGTAATACAGCAAGGTATCACGACACAGTTTTGTGTCGTGTTTTCTGTTAAACACTGAGAAGTTTGGGAATAAAACAGTTTCAGACTGCGTGTCTCCGATTTCTAATAATGTATACTCCGGGACCCGCGCTGTTGGTTAAGCCTCGTGAAGCTTCACTCCCTCAGTTGTCAACGACCACCATATAGTTTCCGTCATGGTCGATCCACTGGAGACCTACCTCAATTTACCACTAATCGATTGGCCTGAGCTAATGGACTTCCGGGGGAGAAGGGTTATTACCGTTTATGTTGCTGAAGCAGTGTTGTTTGGGAAGCTGTACTGCCCGATGTCGGCTTCAGTGCTAGCCTAATTGCTCGGACCACCAGCCTTCTCCAGTATATATGTATTCCCGAGTGGACGCTGCCCTCTCGTCAATGCTGGTATTTCTCAAGGTTTGTTTCCCCAACGCTTCTGTTTCATTGTCATCAATGATCTCTCAGACTCCACTTCCCTTCCCTTCACCATTCACTATGCGTTCCACGATCCGAGGAACGCAATGCTTTTGCTTTGTGCTAAAAAGTATTCCATCCGAGGGTAGCTTTTTCAGCTATTTCTGCTCAACAAAGCTCAAATTCGCTCCCTCGTTGAATATGTGAGTGCTGCTTCGTCGTGATCTCTCAGCGAACTTGCTCAAATTCAGTGAGTGCTTTTTCATCTCATTAACTACGACTGTCTTTCTGCTATTTTGCAGCACCCGGTCCATCGTAGGTCAGTATTCTTCCTTCCTCACCATTTACTGCTTGGTCAATGTTCTAGCGAACCGGACAACGTGTTGTTCCGCCTTGCACGAAGCCGCCCGCACTATACTCTCCCATCTTCTTGTTGCTACACTTCTCAGTTGCGTTTCCTCGCCATCGCATCGAACCCCTTGCTCTTTCTTTCTTCTCTCGTACTACGCGTAACGGGAATATGATTCTCCATGATATGTTCCTTCCTATCTATATCCATATATTCTTCAGCTCTTTGTTCAGAAAGAGTGCAGGGTCTCTAGAGCAGCGTTGTTGACAGTATAAGTAATTCCCCTTCAACTCACACAATTGAGGCACTGATCAGGAGAAGGCCATGTGTAAATTGGTGTTTTGTCGTTGACAGCGCTCTCTATCACGATTGATGACTGACTAATAACAGGAATGGGTTACCCCTTTAAATGTTTATAAGGGCAACCTCTGATGTTGGGAACACATTCAACATGTTCAAGTCATGAATGAAATGGGGAGCAGGACAGTTGGAATAAATAGCTAGTTATTCACACGCTTTTAGCTTGCAGCTATGCAGCCAAGTTTCCACCACGAACGTTGGGGTCCTCTTCTATTCCAGTCACGGGTCCGG
Source organism: Eupentacta quinquesemita (assembly GCA_032360705.1). NCBI lineage: Eukaryota > Metazoa > Echinodermata > Holothuroidea > Dendrochirotida > Sclerodactylidae > Eupentacta > Eupentacta quinquesemita. The sequence goes on from JAUOBX010377564.1 coordinate 13,091, forward strand.
AGACCTTTCCCCCAAAACCCTACATATGGCGCGTCGGCCTACGGTGAATAGGCCGCGTTAGTTGGATCCCTACGACAAATAGAAGGAGAGTGGTGACAACACCATCTCCCCTTGCTACATATTCTATAAAAATGCCAAACCCTTTTGGCGGATCCTCGGAGGAAACCGACCATGCTACCCTGGACACTGGTATGAGAAGATGTAACCCCAATGATCCCAGACCTTGCTGCCACCGTCCCAGCTTGCTAGCCCATACCAGAGGACCTATTTATTAGGGACTCAATCCTGACTTCGCCATGTTGCAGAACGACCAGCGACCCCCGGAACATATTTGGTCCTGACTCCAGAGCGGCAGATAAGTACTGGTGAGAGCAGGAACACAATCGATGCTCATGGCACTATGAACAAAAAGATTCTGGAGGAATTATTCAGCTTTAGATACCTGGGAACAAATCTGACTGATTTCAGCACTCGTGCGGAAAAGAGTAACATGAACTTACCCATCGAATTCAAACGCTACAAATCATTTGTCGTTTCCATCTTGCTCTACGGCGGCGACGTGGACTATTGTGGCTGAGAGCGAAAGACGAATCCAGGCTGTAGAAAACTACTTGACATCCTATATATTAGCCGTGAGATCAGCGACTATTTTCGAGGAAACTGGCGTGGTTGGGTAACGTCGCAAGACATAACAGCATTTCCAAGGCCATCATTCATGGCATTGTGGTCTGTGGAGGACGGCCGCTGACGCTGATGTCAGAAGAGACACTGGTTCAACAACGTGAAGTGCTGGATCGGCTTGGACATGCCGAACTCGCTTGCTGCTGCGTCGCATAAATCTGCACGGAGGAAGGTGAAAGCTTCTACGGTCATTTCTGCCCCGACAAGTTAAGAATAAAACTCGGGAAAAAAATCGTGCAGGCAAAGAAGTGTTTAGAAGAGTGTAATGTGTGCAGTGTGCTAAATACTGTTTCAGAGTGCAATTTATTTATTTCTGCCCACAAGCTTGTATCGATTGTCGATATTGACGACAGAGATGCGAAGAGAGCAATCGATGAGCTTACAGCAAAGTTCGAGGGAGATCGTGTGAGATTTATCCAATGTGACGTCACAGATGAGGAAAAACTCAGAGGTAAGGAGTGAATGCTCGAGACTCGAGTTCTATTTTTTCGGTGTAGACGGGGGTCATTCTTGGGGGAAGATCGTAATATTTTTGGTAAGTATGGCTTGTTAACACGAAAACGTAATACCTATTGCTTTGAGGTTAGGTAAAAGGTCAAAATGGTTGGCCCGATCAAGCTGACACTTGTCGTGTGTAGTTATTTCGTGTGGCGCACAAAAGCCCGATCGTTTTTGGTTAGGACCGGCTGTCAATTTTGGAAAAACAGAATTGGGCAGTAATTCCCATTCCCCCAAAGTGCTCTTCCTATAGTGGAGCTCCGCTCCGGTATTCCTGCGCCCCGGGTTGAATATTTCTGGATACGCGCCTCATGTGCATGTAATAAAATGAATGGAATGGGTTACACGCCCTTTATCTCCTGATCCGCATGCTCAACTGTAAATAGATAATTCCTTAATCCGCCTAACGACTATAATGTGAAAACATGAAAATGCATACATACATACATACTTTAGAGGAGGCACGGATCTTCGACAGCCGCCGCTTGCTTCTTCCTTGTTCAGAGGCCATGTACTGTTCCCATACCTCATACAAACACTTCGAAACGACTGTAGTATGTTCGTGATATAACTTGAAATCCGCAATATCGCTTCACCGTGTATTTTACCACGATTTTCTGTACTTATTTCATAAACTATCAGATGCGTTCGTTGAAACTTACGAAGTACACAACTCGCTGGACATCGTAGTGAACAACGCTGGTATAATATCAACGGACCATCTGAAGACGTTCAAAATCAACGCAGTGAGTGTAATACTTTCTTGTGTCAGTTGCATAATCATTATCTCAAAGGATCAAATTTACCATACACTGACGAACATGTATTGTTGAACATTCTTAACCACCTTTAGGCCTCATTATTCTCCCGCATTCTGATTGGTGAAAGTAATTCGACCCACTTTCTGAGGTCTTACTAGGCATATTTTTACTTTCAATTGTTTGGCCAATGTATCGACATTGTCACTATGTTCGTATAGTCTACACACAATAGAGTACCGAAGTGTGACGTCACGACCAGTTGTTGTGGTCCTGAATTTTCTCGCATAAGCGGTACACGTGTTGTTGCTTACAGATTCCTAATGAGACGCTGTTATACCGGAAAAAGTACGATAATATTCAGCATTTTGTCTTTTCAGCAACTTCTTAAGCCCCAAGAAACCAGGATAAGTATAAATCACGAAAAGTGGATCATAAGCATACGTTTGTCATACATCTGGTGCAAACGTAGCGTCCAATATTCCAGTAAAAATGCTCTATCATGAGCGTGTCGAAATTTACGGTACGTTCTCAACACAACTCCATTGCATTATCATATATTTAAGCCAACGTTAGGCTATACACTGTGTCAATGTGCTGGAAACGTACCGTAAATCCCGATAATTGCTCGGGATAGAACATTTTACTGGATTATTATACGCTACGTGCGATTATTGCGTGGTTCTTACAAGGAACATATTTTTCTCCGATAAATATGATTATATGTTGTTATATGATGCACTATATAAGGCAGTATTGTGTTCCACTTGAAAATTGAAGAGGCTATGCTGTCTCTGTGAATAGCCTGATGGGACCACTGTTCCCCATGGGTGCCAAACAGACACATTTTCGAACATTTCACGAGGCCCGCCGAAGAAAGAGCCACAGAAGAGAAGTGAGAGATTGCTTGTAATCGATACTATACTTGAATAGCTAATAGTTGCAGGGACATGGGAATCAGCTTCTCTTCGCCAATCTGTAGTTGTTTACAATACATGTTTTCCAGCTGGGGCGGTTCCCAGCAAGATCCTCCCAGGATTCGATGTTGAGCGCTTTCATGTCTCTCTCGCACACCTCCTCGTACTCCGGCTTGGGGCGTCCAATGTTTCTGTGCTCTGTCGCAAGCTCTCCATATTTGACGTCTTCGAGGAATCAGGCGTCTACCATGCGACGAACGCACCACAGGACTAAGGAGATCGACAGGATAAAATGTTGTTATATCCTTGCTTCTCCATTTGGTTCCTTACTATTCACCACACGGGCCCAGACACCGACCGATTACAGCAATTCGAAGGTTGCGGGTCCGAGTGGGGCGTGTTGGCTTCTTCTCCGGGCAGGGAAAATCCAATATGCTTAGCAGGTAGCCCGAGTTGTCAGGAAATTTAGTTGGGCTCGAACTCTAGCCACCGTACATCGCGCCAGTCAGTTTGGCTGCCGGTGCATCACATCTCACTCAGCTGGGATGAATATATTGTGTAAGCACTGGAGGAGGGAGCTGCTGCCCAGGCACACATAGCCTCATGGTATGGGCAATAACAGTAGGCACCAAGCTAGAGCAGAGGTGGCAGGACCATGAGCCCCTCCGCTAGGCGCGGTCAGCAGCATATGCCTACAACTCTCTATTTCCTACCTTTTTCGACCATTGGTCTTTTTTGGACTATTGGAGTTATGTCGACTGAGCTAGTAATTGGACCTTCAAATATGCATTTTTTGGGTGGTGGTTATATCATTGATATTCCGAACACTGTTTCTCTGATTCTTCACAGCTCGGTGTCCTCAATGGAATGGTAATTGCAAATGAGGTAATGACTCGAAGGAAACGGACAGAGACAGGCGTCATTATCAACACAGGATCAATTGGCGGTAATTACATTCTTTTACAATCGATACTACGATGTCCATTCGTGTTAATTTGAATGTACTATGTAATATAGAGTGTATTCATACCATAAAATGAAAAATGGACTGGTAGCCAGGTAAAAAGGGTGTTGCGGATGATTCGCTAGCCGAGATTATGTTCGCTATGGACATTGTGGTCATAGCAGTGACGTAATAGTGGCAGTGCCCTGTCGCGAGTCCTGGTGGGGGTTCGTTGCTGACTACAGTAACCTATACAGTTATGCACCCTTGCCGGCTGTATCCGTTCGATACCCGTGTCTTGCTGGTGGACTATGAACAATTTTCAATGGAGCGACCACGTTTGTTCTGTATACATCTGTTCACTGTCGTTGACCCAAAACGCGCTCAAAGAGCGAAGAGGGATCTCATCAGTAATGTGAAGATTAATCGCAGGTAACTATATTTATACTCTTTCATGATGAAGAATTTATAGCATATGTTTGCGACTAAAATTGTGGAAACACTAATAACGACAATATTGGTAATAACGGTAACTCTCACTCAACCTCCGGCCAGGTCGTTAACGTTTATTATTAACCCGCTTAGAGAAGACCGGATTATCTTTCCGTTCACAAGTGATTCAAATGTCTACTCCTCCCACATCCTTTGATGGATACTGATGGAACTTGGTCACGATGATTAACAAGTGATGGGTCATCTAGTGGTGGGCTATTCTGGCCATTTTGTGAAAATGTACAAAATCTTTCTCCTCCTAGAGTTTGAAACAGATGAGTCCATGAAAGGTAATTATTATCGGGTACCGATATCGGGTACCGATGCTACCGAGGTAATCGAGGTAATCTGGTGGGGCATGTAGGCCGTTCTATGGAAATATGTAAAATGCTTCTCCACTTAGAGTTTTGATCATGGAGGTTGGTCATAATTATTGGCTACCAATGGTACATACAATGATTTGAGTCCACGGCTATTTGTGCCATTTTGTGAAAATAGGTCGAATTCTTCCCCTCCCAGATTTTGAATCTGATGATCATGAGAATTAATCATCATATGATCAGGTACCAATGCTACATAGGAACCAATGTCATCTGCGAGTTGGAATCAGAGGTCAATTTCAGCCCATATTTCCATTTTGATGGTCATATGAACAATCGCTCTGTTCGCCTACGTTCATTACACTGGTGTGAATAAACAGGTTAGTAGCTTCTGTGTCATTAGCACACTTTTTTCATATACATCAGTGGTATGTACAAACATACGAAGTGGATTATTCCGATCCGGGCGGGCGAAAAGCTGTCGCAAGAATTGTTCGTATTACTTCATGCGACGTTCGTCGACAGTGACAGTTTGACAGGGTGTCCGAACTGGCGTTCCGCAAACTTTCTACTGATACACTTTTAGTTGAATCGGAAGGAAAGTCCAAAAACGCTGTTTGCGGTTCCAGTCACATGAACTGGAGGCACTGCATCTAAACTGTGTTCGAGGTTCAATCATGTCGGGATGATCTAAACAATCAATTTCACCTAGCAGCCTAGCAGAGAACACTGCTGTGGCCGAAAATCCCCGCGACCGCGCGATTCGACTCCGATCCCTTCACCATCTTTTTAAAAAAAAATGGAAAAAAACATTTCTATCGCCATGAATATTTACAGATTTCGCATATATATTCTCGGGTTAAAAGTTGTGTACGATTGTTTGTTTGACATGGGACAGTGACAGGAGAATACGAAATTTACCTATTCGGCGTGACGTCCCTGTGTATACGCGCGGTGGCCTAACTCTTTTCACACAGCAAAGGATCCGTCCTAAACGTTAATGATCCAAATAACCGTTTTGCAGGCGCGCGTAACGTATGCAATCGAAGATATATATTCGAATAACATTTGTAAAACGTGTGCTAAATAGGTGAATGGTCATCGTTTCAAGGTTACGAGGACATATAACTTGACGTGGAAGCCGCATAACAGTCGAAAACGGCAGTAAAATCTATAGTCATTGTAAACTAACGGAATTTGATTTGGGTTCCAAGTTTAACCCGAATTGTGGTGGTGTTTCCTCTCTTTTCCACGAGAGTTCTAACTGGCAACTTCTCAGCCTTGCAATAGGAATTTTACGACTATTTCAAAAAATATTTAAGATGAAATCAACCTCCGAAGGAGCAGGGGATGGGCGGGTGCTGGCTCCCGGTTACCGGCCTGGGGAAGGCTTATTTCAGATCCATTTAAGGAATTTATTCTCCGTGATGGAAATATGTACGACTTTTCTCAGGGAGTGAATTTGTTGCGTTGTTTGGGAAGAGGGCGTCTCTCAAAATAGGCAGCGATCCTGAGAGCGGGAAAAATGCCCCTCCACCCCCCAGTTTTTGGAGATCCACCATTCACACTTGATTTTTCACACGGCAACTTTCTGATATTAGCCCATGCCCCCCACCCGGCCCCTCACCACATCCAATATTTCGACCAAACCGCCACTCATGTCTAGCAGTCTTTTCATACACCTGCAAATCTTGTCAAGGCGATATATCAGGAACGCAAACATGTAATAAATTCAAATTAGGCACCGGTATATGAACTGTACTTCTTATGGGAAATACAAGAGCCCCATTAACTTGTATAACTTGTTTTACTGTGAATCAACCTTAGAAGGTGTTCGAAAAAAGATATGGTAGGTATATGTGGTTCACCTGAGATCAGTGTTCTCATATGGTGTTCTGGTTTGGTCCTTACAGGTTTCCGGGCATATGAACACTCTACCCTGGGGTACACAGCCAGCAAACATGCTATCGTAGGACTCACACGAGCATTTCACGTAAGTCACTGTTGTAATTGTTGTGATGAACTTTAGTAGAAGCTCGGATATGACTCCGACGGGAAGATTGCCATGATCGAATTCAATATTACGGAGAATTAAAAGCTAATCATATCTGTTCATACTCGGCGGGTTCACATGATTTTCCGTTACGGGGTTACATGTTTTTGAAGTTCGTTTCATAAGGATTGCGCAATCATGATACAGAAAGCATCCCAACATGTAATATCAATTGTTGTGACTGCAAACATGTCCGTGTGTTCTCTCGAAATTCACTAACAGTTTGACTTGAACTGATAACCAGTTGCGGGGAAGTCTCGTTCGGTGAGATGGTAGGTGTTAGTAGTTACTACTATGAGAAAAACAATGGAGAACCTCTGCGGGTCGTTGAGATATGTTCCCTGAACCACAACGATATACATAACAAATGCAGTTTCACAATTCAGTTTCAATCCTCGATAGTATTAGCTTGGATCAAGACAAACCTTGTGAAGTTCTTTGAAGTCGCCCTCGTGTGCCAGCAAATCGTCAGATTTGTGTACGCTGACAGTTCGTCGTCAAAGACAAGAGGGCACTCCATAGAGTTGCATATCTCATCAGCAGCTATTGAAAAACTCACTCACGTCAGCCTGGACCAACCAGCCGACGCAGTGCCTTTCGAACGTATTTACTGTGAAGAATAATATGCCACATCACTATATTGAATAACGAAAAAGTAACTCGACATTACACCAAAGTTTGATTTTGTGCCCCTTATGAAAGTAATCATAGGCACCTAACAACCATCAAAATAAATTCTCCCTCACCAACTAGTTCTTTCTCGAAGTGAAATTATTGTGTATATTTCAGAGGAAAACAGAGAATATTGCGTATTTTGCATATACGGCAACATTTATTATTGCACGATGGGAGACCTTTCCGTTTGCGCAATGCACAAGCCTGAATGTTCGATAGCCTGCAACTCTGTAACCGTGAACTGTATGAACGTGTCGATTGGGAACGTTATACTAAGTTTTTCCTATAAAATAGGTTCCCATGAACCGCAGCTGTCCTTCAACAATGGTACACACTGCTACTGTAGGATAGACCCAAACATGGTATCTACGGCAGTAATACATTGATCAGATAATTGGAGGTTACACTCAGTGAATTACCCAGAACTAGAAACATGCAGACAATGGTACACTCAGACTAGGATTCGAGACTGGGTTCCAGATGTTCTCTTACCAATCCGAACGCAGGAAACTACTAAAAGTATTTTGAATGTGTGGTGAGTATATTCTGAGCCAGTCAATCACATTGCATCAACATCATATCCATCAAATTCCACATGAAATTCTTAGTGCAATTTGAAAGTGAACCTGTATTTCGTAGCTTTTGACCGTGTTGCAAGGTTTGATTGAAATCATTTAAGCTTGTAATTTGTAAATATCGTGAGAAATAAGCAAACAGCGTAATATGCTGAAAAGTGAAAGAATTTCTCTCCCAATTTCACATCTTTCTGAACTTTTGCCACAAAACGAGGAGAATTTGTTAATTCTCACCTTGTTGCAGAGTTCGAAATCATTCGAGCCTTGCAATTCCTAAATATCATGAAAAATCAGCAACATTCATTAAAAAACTTTTGCATAGATTCATGAGTAAACATGCATTGAGTGACTGTTAAAACAGTGTGAAATTTGATCGAGTTAAGGGGATTTCAAGCCTAAGAAATTTGGGAAAACCACCAAAAATCCGACGGATACACAAACGGACAAACACATACACACACAAAGAAAACAGGATAAACAAAGAAGACAGGACAGAGGCGGCAGCAGTGAACAGGACAAAAACAAAAGAAGTCACACAGACAGGATATGCTGTGTGAAGAAATGAGTTTTGAGACGAGACTTGACAGAAGCCACATACCATGCCGAACGGATAGAGTTGGTCATTGGTCATTCCACAAATGGGGAGCAGCAAAAGCAAACGGCGAGCAATCGCCATAGAACTTTGTAGGAGAGCGAGACGTGATCTCAAGGCGTTGCTCAGATGCTGACCTAAGAGCTCCAAAAGGAGTTAATCACCGTATAAGTTAGTACAATGATTTTAAAAGTGATCCTCTGTCTAATAGGGAGCCAGTGGAGCTGGTAGAGCAAAGGAGTGATATGCTCATGACGAGGAACATGGAAAATAAGCGTGAAGCAATGTTCTGGACTCGCTGCATGAATCTTGTTAATTAGATTGTCAGGAAGACCAAACAACAGTGAATTACAAGTGTCCAGCCTAACACAAGCATGGACCAGCGTGGTGGTAGTTTCTGATCCAGATTGGCGAACACTCCTTATCATTCTAATCGCATGTAGAGCAAATCTACAAAGATAGTGGACTGGACTGGACTGGACATTCTCATTGAGGAATTCATGATCATTCCTAAATAACGAGCTTGATGATCAGGATGGATAGTGGAATTGCTGACTTTGATAGTAGGATTCGAGGCAGAATTGATGCAGTGAGACGAGAAGTAAATGAACTCTGTCTTGTTTTCATTTAGCACAAGCATGTTGGAACGGCACCAAGATATAATGTCAGTGATACAAGCCTCCATCATGTAAACAGCATTATCACGATCTGGAAGGTAGAATGTCAGATAGAGCTGAGTATCATCAGCATAGGCAACATATTGAATACCATGGACAGCAATGAACCAATGATGTCTTGTAATAGAGCGCTGGATAGTATGAGAGCAATAGGCCCAATAACAGATCCTTGAGAAACACCACAGTCAAGACTGGTAGCATGGGATATAATAGTGTCATCGACAACATACTGAGTTCTACCATACATGTAGGTAGAAAACCAATCGAGCGCCTCATCACTAATACCATATCTTTTACTAAGGCGATCAAACAGCCACAGTTAGTAACCACAGGAGTGTTAACATAGCAATTGTGCTAGCATCAGTGAGCATCAGTGAATATGGGTGAGATAGTAAACCGACTTCGTTATCTCTGGACCGATGAGATAAAAAAACAAGTGTTCATTCGTAATAGTGTAATGAACGTGCGTGGGGAGGCCTTCTGTCATATGACCCCCAAAATTACTATTTGGACCGAAATTGAAGCATAAATGGCCTCTGATCTCAAATTTCTTAACACCCTAGGCAGCATTTCTCTCAATAATACTGACCAATTTCCGTAATCATCTGATTTGAAATGTAGGAGAATAATCATTATGCAGATAGAAATGATGAAACTGACCCAAGATAACCTTTGACTTCAAATTCATAAACACTCCATATGTGACATCGGTCAATTTTAATAGTCATACTGACCGACTCTCATTGTCATTGAATTCAATCTGCGTCAAAAGGAGTATTTTCTCATATGGTCGTGGAGATGATCCATTTTGTCAACTAAAGACCTCCCACCTTGAATCTCTGTATGTAGCATTATTACCCAATAACAATGACCTATTTTCATGATCATCCGATTTAAAGCCCAGAGTGTTCTGCGTTAAGAAGCGGAAAATGACATTTGCCTTGTGTACAAAGTCAATTTGAAACCAGAGAATATCAGGCCCCAATCTGATTCCAACTCCAGGAGAAGAAGCATTTGGCAGATTCTCACAAAATGGCCCAGATGACATCGGACCCCAATTCTGTTACCACCTTGGATGACCCATGACTTGATTATCATAGTAACCAAGTTTTATCATTATCCATCCCAGAGTAGCAATCATGTCAATTGCTAACAGATCATTAAATCGATGGATAGATAGATGAATCGACATGCACAATTTCAATAACTCGCCTAGCCTGGCTAGGGTGAGCTGAGAATACATGATTTGAAGGAGAATTCCCTGGTTTGGGGGAAAATTGTGAATTTAGCTAATATTCCGCAATTTTCCATAGTATTTGAGAATTGCAAGGCTTCAAATAATTTTAAACTTTGCAACGAGGTGAGAATCAAATCACGTATTTTACCTCATTTTGAGCCAACAATTCCGAGAAATTTGGCGAGTACAAAGTCACTTGGATCCAGTCTTGGATCCCATTCAAAGGGTACCATCGTTTGCATGATCCTACTCCAAGAGGAACAACTTGTTTGTAGCCCTCGAATATTTGGCAAACGTATTGCCGTAGTTAGAAGGTATTCTCACCGATTGCCATGTATGCGATTGTTACTATGGAGATGTAGCATATTGTGTACAGTGAATCAGTTTGAGAAGGAGACTCTGTTGGCCAGTTGGCCCAGCTATAGCTGCCGATGAGGTATGCACCTCTGTGGATTGCCCTCTTGTTATTCATATATTCAGGTTTTGTAACATTGCTCACGATTCGAGATTGCCATGTTTAATATCTTCTCTACAAGTAGGTCACCAGTCATACATTTTCTAACACTCATTAGACAATCATTTCCCTAAATGTGAGTTCTGGAGAATCCTCGATTTGTTGGATAAACTTTATTTTAACTATATTTCTATATTACTATATTTGGTGATAACAATGGTCAGTCATCTATTTATTTGATTATTCGATCATTCATCCATTTATTCATTCGTTGGTTGTTTCTTTGTTATTGTTTGTTCTTCCTGTTTGCTTCAATATGTATCTATTCCTTTATTTGTCTGTTTATTTTTTATCCGTTCGTTTGCTCGTTCGTTCAATCATTCATTTATTCATCCTTGCATCTATCTATTTTATTTATTGATTTATTATCTTTTCATTCATTAATCTATAGAGTAGCAGTGACGGGTTCAGCGAAGACTTTCGAGCGGTCTGCGTATGCCCAGGCAGTGTGAAGACCGCTATCCTCACACGGAACGACTTCCTCTCAGAAGCTGCA
>JAUOBX010377565.1:0-17009 GCA_032360705.1 Eupentacta quinquesemita
GATATCATTGGAGGATTGTCTGATCATACTTACAGGACTGAGTCCACGGAGTACGGTATAATTGAGGACGTTCTCGAGAAGTCATATATTGCAGGATCATCAGTGAGAGCCGAAACTGGGAGTAGTGGGAGGATATGCAAGATATCACGTCAGGATTGCCCGTCATAGGCGCACATACCCGTTCGAAATTTATTTGCAGTAGGTTGAGACTTGTCTATCCGACATGCTCAGCGATCATCCTCCACCACGCATCGCGGTCCTGTGCTAGGTCAATTGCCTCCTAGAAATTATTGAAGTGGATCATTTGATGATTTTTTTTCCAGCGAGGTAGTCAATGGCTTCGCAGGATGTCTTAGTGGTTCCCGTAGAGCAACTTTAGCTGGAGCGTCCTCCTGAAGTCTTGCAACGTGACCGAAAAACCCCAATCTCCTATATATGTGCGACGATGGATGGTAATTGTACTTGGTTATTCTCATTGTAAAGTTCGTCGTTTGGTAGCCAGTTGTTATATTGGTCTATCTATAGGTGAGAGCATTAGGTAAGAGTCTTCTTCGAAAGAGCGAAATAAATATTTCGGTGCTCTGGCAGAATATGACTATATTGCATGGGCTGCATAGAGTGACACGACAAAAAATATGATGGCGGATTTCCTCGTGACACTCCTATGAAAAGACTCAAAATATACGCGATTAGATCTGTCTCCATGCTGATTAGGAAAAGGATTCACTTAGAACCGTAATGAATCAAATAAAATAGTCTCAAGTAGGCATATATCGGAGGCATATTATTGGGGAGCAATCTGTTATATTTATTTTCAACTCAATTTAAGAGATGATCTATAATGGCCTTCTCCTTCACTCCTTTCCAGTTTCGGGTAGAAAGAAAACTTGGACGAAGCTAAAGAAGTGGCATGTTGGATGACTTGCCAAACTCAACTCCCCGGTCACACCGAAAGGATAACGAGAACGATAACGAGAAAAAAAATCGGATAGGCCGTAACTCAACGAGGTTCCATTTCCCCGGTCACACTGTAGCGAGAACGATAACGATAACTATAACGAGAAAATTTCTCGTTCTGGCGAATCGCTCTCGGAGCGATTTTCTATCCGATAACGATAACGAGGAAACTGTTGACCAATCACGTCAGGAGTTCACGTTGTTTGTAAACAATCTATTTGAGCCTACTCAATGTCGTGGCACATGATTTGCATAGCCAACGAAATGACGAATTCGTGCGGAGTTTATCGCTACAGTGTGACCGCTCGGATTTTATCGTTTTCGTTCTCGTTCTCGTTATCGTTGCGGTGTGACCGGGGCTCCAAGATAACGAGAACGATAACGATGAAAGAGTTATCTGAATAAGTGAACTGGTGTTCAACATTTGAATATATTGAATTTCGATTCGAACTAAAAAACTGAACCATATTCTCTGTTATGACTAGTATATTTCTTCCGAACCAAAACTTGCCAAAATAGAATATCGGCATTGGCGTGCAAAGCCAATTCTTTAATACAACTCCGTGTTAATGTTCAGGCCTCATTGTCTATATTTTATTAATTGTGGCGAAACCCAATGAATCTTTGCAGTCATGTATGGATGGATGGATGTGAGTGACCCTCAGCTTGTAATCAAGCTAAGTCCAACCTGTCTGGGCCGGTCAAGCTGAAATTTGGTGTGTGGGTTTCTGACGATGTGTACAGGAATGTTATTCATTTTTGTCTCGATGGGGGTCATTTTTGGTCTAAAATTTGGAAAATGTCGAAATTTGATATTCTTGGAACTTTTAGCTCGTAATCAAGCAAAGTCCAGCCTGACCGGACCGAACAGGCTGGAATTTGGTGTGTGGGTTTCTGACGATGTGTACAGGAACGCTATCATTTCTGTCCCGATGGGGGTCATTTTCAGTCACAATTTGGGAAAATTTGTGAAATGTTGATATTGTTGGAACTGTTAGCTTGTAATCAAGCAAAGTCCAGCCTGATTGGACCGATCAAGCTGGAATTTGGTGTGTGGGTTTCTGACGATGTGTACAGGAACATGTATGTCCCGATGGGGGTCATTCGTGGATAAAAATGGGGAAAATTTGGAATGTTGATATTTTTGGAATTTTTAGCTTGTGATCAAGCGAAGTCCAACCTGACTGTACTGATCAAGCTGAAATTTGGAGTGTGGGTTATAGATGAGTGCTAATAATTTTTGTACCGATGAGAGGTCATTTTTGTTCAAAAGTGGGGAAATTGTAGAATTTTGATCAAATCATTGTCATCAAGCAAAGTCCAGCCTGACTGGACTGATCAAGCTGAAATTTGGTGAGTGTGTTTCTGACGATGCGTTCAGGAACGCTACTTATTTTGTTAAGTCGTTTTCTGTCGACAATGTGGGAATTTTAAAATTTGGATAAGATCCCGGTACTTTAATCGAGCAAAGTTCAGCCTGACTGGACCAATCAAGCTGAAATTTGGTGCGTGGGTCTGTTTTGGTAGGAAATATGAGAATGTTCATACATTTGTTATTTTCGTCTTGTATAAGAAAGCAAAGTCGAAACTGCCTGATTAGATCAGTGGGTAGATTGACCCCGACCAATTGAGCCGAAATTGAACAAGCTCTTTCATAAAATCATTATTGTAATCGAGAATATGAGTGATTCTCCTAATTCACAATGAATCCCTACAAGCCCAAGTGGCTTCCTGGTTGATGTTTTTTCATTACATTCTGTGTCAGAGAAGCTGGGTTGGCCCTCTAGGCCCGGAGAATTAGAGGCATGATATTTCCCGAGATTCCTGTGGTCTCTTTCTTATCTAACAATCTGAGGGGTGAGCCTAACGACAATCCACGCTCATGCTGTGTCATTGAGATAACAATAATAACGATTTTTGGCTGTATGCCTACTAGGTAGTGATATCAGTAGGCTATGGAAACAAATCAGAATGGGAAATACACAACAAATCAAAGATAATCGCCAGTGTCGCCCGACACTAGCTGAATTTTCGACACCCCAGGGTACCGACACCATCACCGACGTCGGAATGCTTCAACACCAACGCTGATACCAGTGTCGGTATATACAACACTGAGTTCCTACACATTTTACTTTTAGAATCTTCGAAACCAGCAGACGGCAATAACTAAATCGCATGTAAATCTGATGAATAACAGAAGTTTCAATTAGGCTAATTATTCAAGTTGAATGACCCCACTAACCCATGAAGACTCGACTCGGGACTCGGACACAGGTCTTGACTCAGAGGTGAGGACTCGGTCTCGGATTGGCTGTACTTGACTCAATTACTGCTTGACCAGGATTAATTGGCAGGCCTGGCTCAATTCCATGGCCCTAAACAGTAATTTGACAGGTGGACCTTTGCATGCTGAAAATTGGAAACTCCAGCTACTCAATAAAGTTTTTATCTGCTGTGATGATGTCATGCCTGTACATAAAACAGGGGACCACCGGCCTAGTCACAGACATCAGGCCACATGTTACCATTTACAAAATATTGTTGATGGAACATTTTTGCCACATCAGTCTTGACCACCCTTGATTTGATTTGATTGCTACAGGCTCAGGAAGTCATTGAGGTGAAGGTTCATCGAGGAATCCTGGCCGTGCTGATCGTGAATAAGCACCGGCTATAACTCGTCTCCTCTTTTCGACAGTGCTCAGAAGCTTTCAGGGATCTCAGGCAGGGGTGTACAGTAACCAATCCTGGGAACACCATTTTACGTCACCGTCCGACGGTCGACCAGTGAACCCAGGATCCAGCCACGTATTTCTCAAATTCTGGAGGAGCAGGAGCTTTCTGCTGAGTTCTTACTGACTGACAACAACTTCCATAAATACCAAGTCCACTGCGCCAAAGCAAAATCCGGAGGCCGAGACTCTGCCAGTCATTACTGTGAGTACAGTCACCACTGGAGGAAGACGCCCGACGATGAATGTGAGAATCGAACCCGGACCCATTGTATTTCCAAGCGTTACTGATACGATGTACCGTTCGACCACTCCTCCCCTTCCTTGTTGGCCAATTAGGCAGCGAATATTCTAACTGTGCAGATGTAGAAATGACACAAAAAATAAAGCGCATTTCATTTCGATAGCTGTATTCCGTCATCCACTGTACATTCATTAAATGATAAACAGAGATGTGACTACAACTCAGATGTTCATTCAATGATAGATTTTTGAATTTCCAGCTAATTCAATAAGTTGGATCTGGGTTGGTCGACATCAGGAAGTATTGGATGATCCATCGGTCACCTCGGTACCATAGCCTGGGTGCCCTGGTCCAGCATGTTCTGCATGTAGTCATCCAAAGGCTTCCAGGCTCCGCCAGGCTGCCAAGGAATGGAAAAGGGAAAACGGCTATATTTGGGACATTCAAGTAATTTTGTTCATGGTAGTAAGCTCATTCCCACAAATATCACAACCTTATCTTTGTCATTCACACTCAATTTTCCAAACACCGTGCATGATGGTGACTGGTTGGGTGAATTATCACAGTAGGCCTATCTGGATTCTAGCAGAAACACTATTGCATTGTGAACCGAACATTGTGTTTTAAATTATTATGATATATATTCAACAGCATTGATGCCCCGACACTGAATACTTTGGAAATCATGGTGGGACATGTCAGTATGCCATCTCCTAAATCCAGTGTCCTAAATTCAAATGATACATTAGCATAATGCAATTTTGGGCTGTGCTGCAACATAGTCCAACCAGTACGTTCATTAAATATTGTTGTCTAAGCCTCGTGTTATGTTATCGTAAGGCTGTCAGAGTGCACATTGCTTCTTGTAATTATGGTGATAAATAGTTCTAGATAAGTCTTTGACTTTAGTTTTTCCTATGTTTCACTCGCTGATCACGGGTACCGATCCCCTACACGCTGACAAGCGTGCATACCTGGATACAGCACTCTCGTCAGCTGCGAACCTCGCCAGGTCACAGACCGAAGCGATGCCCCGTCTGGGCTCTGGAGTGTGACCTCAATCACAATGCGAAGGAGGTGGTCATTACATGCAGACATAGGCGAAGATCCCGGGGGAATGGGGATACACCCCCCCCCCTTCCCCCAATATTTGACATCGGGGGATGGCCTATATGTGATCATCACCCCAATAGTCCAAGAGTAAATAACCTTCAGATGGGCATTCGCCGAAAATAGTGATATGAAATTAGTTTATAGCAATACAATTAGATCGAAATTTCCATCAGAGATTTAGAGGATGTGACAGCAATATGGTATATGTAGCCAATCTCCGACAGTGGCCTACCTTTACGAAGCCTCACAGCTCAACACGAGTAGCTGAACAGCCTGCTTCCCTGCTCCATCACGGCATACCCACACTGCAACTGGTATGTGTATGAATTACATAGTTAGGATGATTTCACTCGGTCGCACTTGGCCACTTGCGGAATCTACCTAGGAACATGCGCACAATTCAGATTGCCCGAATAGTCGATGTGGTTATTCACTAGGCATATACAACGACGCAACGTGATGTAAAACTATAGTTGATTCAAGAGAAGTGTGGACGTTTTATGTAACTTTTCCTAAACGAATTGTGTGCAAGGAACATTATTTCCATCAAAACTGTGCGAAAACTATAGTCATAGGCTTTCCTTATTTAGTAAAATTATATATACTGACTAACCTGGAAAATAGAACCAGAAAAGTATGACCCCCCTGTCTTGAAATTTGTTAATGTGAAGAAGGACGAGATAAGTTTTCATTGGATGTATGGTTCATGTGTATTGCATGGGAGGATTCTCTAAATCATTTTGTTCGAATTGAAATGAGCTCGTTTGACCCCTAATTTGAGCAGTAATTTTTGATGGATGGACATTACCCTTCCCCATCCGGAAATGGCAGACATGAGATCCATATGCTGTGTGAAACAGCTGAAAACACTCCGCAAGTGCCGTTTTCGGCCATCTGGAGGGTCTGGGAAAGCTCCGCTCAGATAGTATCCCCGCTGCTACCCCCCCCCCCCCCACCCCCCGCCCCCCTAATGACACGAACAATATACGCCACTGCATGCAGACGGCGACATACATACCAATCACTTTCCACTCAATGTGAACAATCGGGATGAAGCACCTTGCTGAAGGGTGCAATGCGGACTAGAACCGGTAAACTCAGGACCAGCTGGACGCAATAGCCACTGGGTTACCATGTTCCCCATTTAAGCGCGATATATAAATAGGTATGAGGTAGTTATAAAGTACAGTAGCTTGTTTGGCCCTGCTTATCTTTACTGCTTGGCAGTTAAGAGTGGTGGGCAGTATGTCTGTTTGAAACACCCAGCACGGGGTCTGTGTTTGAAATTGAAGCAAATTCATCATTAGTTATATGAGTTATGACTTCTGAGGGCCCCCCTTGAGGGCGCGTGCGAAATTCATTTCATAGGGGGCAGATTCAGCCGACGCTATCACTAACTCTATGTTAGGTTATGACTGACGAGCAGTGAATTCAACCTATCTTGTAAACTTGTGAGTATATCCCTCCCATATTTCTACTGTTTGTTCCTGAAAACTAACTTTTTATGGAAATTATAGCAAATCCGATTCAATTCTGTTTTTTTTCTGACTCAAATGAGGCATTTTTTTCGACCTCCGAAACTAACGTTAGCCCAAATACAGCTTAGACTAGCATGGTTAGGTATGGCCATTTCAGCCAAAACGAAAGTTTGCACCCTTTTTTCACTTCGATAAAACACTTTTCGATCAGTTTCCTTTCCGATAAACACTTGAAGTGAGATGCCCAGAACAAAATATCATGAATTGGTGGCAATCCATCCACAAATGAGTAACTTATGGTAATTTTTCTGGCTTGCTTCATTGAGTACTAAAAAAAAGTACCCCCATGAAATGAATTTCGAACGAGGCCTATATATTAACGGAAGGAGTCTAAGCATGATACGAATACAGTCTCGCCATCTTTTTTCATGGTATTCTAGCCAAGCCGTAATTCATTGTGAACTGTGCCCAGCCTAACGTTAGGAATATTGCTCGATTATTGGCTCTCTGTGAGTCCCCCAACCAAAAAACGAAGAACCACGACATCAAAAGAACCGACCACTCTATGTTCCGACCTCTCTATATTTCGACCTCTCTATGTTCCGACATCTCTATGTTCCGACCGATTTACAATCAGACTTGGTCCGAACATAGAGACGTTTGCAAATATGATTTCAAAGACGTCTCTATGTTCCGACCTCTCTTTGTTCCGACCCACTAAGTTGGATCGAAAGGAATGGGTTCTCTATTTAAGAAGAAACGTCCTATTTTTTCCTCATGAAGCTGTGTTCCCACGAAGTGTATGGGCACGAACGCGGACGCAGGGGCGGACTGCAGACGCTGGCGCGGGTGACTCGGTTCTACGATGCGGACGCGGGCGGGCGGAGAAAGGCTGATGTTCAGCACGTTACTTGTTGATTGTAGGCTACACTGTTAAAACTGTGTTTGGAGTTCAAACACCATTCTGAACAAATTTGCCCCACTTTGTAAACATGTTCAGGAGTTAAACATTGTGTTTCAATTGCAATTTCTAAACACCTCCCATCCATATTCTGAACATAACGTTGCTAAACACATATCTACCGTGTAGGTAACATACATACTGTGTATATTCGTAGAACACCTGAATAATATTTTGAAGGCTATCAATTATTAGTCTGAACACTTTTGGGACACCTGGGCGTCTTTTCTAACACATCTTGCTCCTTTTTTAGAGAAAAGTTGACGCCTATTTAAATACTCGCCGCATTCAAACGTTGACACCCAAGGATAGTTAATGTTTTCATGCCTAGTGCTCATAACTTGAGTGAACACCGATGTTTCCGGACGTGTGAGCACCGGATGTGTGAGTGACGTTGGAATTTCGAACGCCTCTGTTAAAAATAATAAGCACTGGTGTTCAAGTGTTTTGTTCACCCATGGAACATCGTGAGACAGGTTAGTCCTACTCTACTGATGAAGCGGCCGCCGTCACGGCATCTCTATTCAGTTGGCTATGAGTGGAACCGCAGATTCAAACCCCCGGTCGACGGCCCGACGGATTGTGGCTGAACGCCACTAAGCTAGAATCTGGTAAGTCGGTAACTTCTCGGCGCCCGTCCTGCCCACTCTAGCAGGCCGAGGTTCGCACCCCCTCCTTCCAGAGGGCAATCGAAAGCCGAAAGCCTGCCGCGGTAATAAGGGCGGGACGCCCCATCTTGGGAGTTTCCTGGGTGTTTGAATTACTTGTGAACGCCTCGGGTAGGGATCGGAGTGGCGTTTCTAGTGGAGCAGCCGCTCCGCTGGTCCGGCGTTTTCAGATCACCGGTTAGCTCCACGCGGGGCCGAATCGACGGGTGTCATTTCGAGCCTCATATAGCGGCTCCCTTCTCGTCTGGGTCCCTTTTTTCATAGTCGATCCGTACGCTGCGTTTTATCGGTATGCTGCGGATCCGGTACAGGAGTCACCGCCGTTCAAAATCGCCGTTGTATTGCCGGGTTCGTTTCCGGGACCACCGCCGTTCAAAATCGCCGGTGTTCCGCGAGGTTCGGTTCTGCGACCATCGCCGGCCGGAATCGCCTGTGTGCCACCGGGGTCCGTTCTGAGGTATCATCTCCCATCTGCCTCCCGTGGTTTTCGTCAGGGGAATCCGCCCCACGTGAGACGGCGTGGGCGTATCCGTCAGGCTATGCCCACTAGGTTTCCTACCCGGTCGGGCTACACGCCCCGCCCGGTTTGGGAGTTTTTTTCGTAAGTCCGAGGGGTCGATTTTACTGGTGCTGTTTGGGGAGTATATATCTGCAGCGCTCTGGATGACTGTGATAATCGTTGGGGAGTTGAGGGACTGTTCCGCCAGGAATACTGCATGGAATAGCGGCCGCTCACACCCGGTTTTGTTCCGCAGTACAACATAGATCGGAACATAGAGACGTTTTTTCGATATTAGAGAAAGTCTCTATGTTTCCACCGATCGGTAGTCGGAACATAGGGAGGTCGGAACATAGAGAGGTCGGAACATAGAGACGCTTTCTCAGTACTAGGAAACGTGTCTATTTTCCAACATGGAGACGCTATTTTCAGTGCTAGAAAAAACATGGAGAGGTCGGAACATGGAGAGGTAGGAACATAGGGATGAAACCAGCATAGGCACCAGGGAGGAGGCTAGGCCTCCATACGAAGTTGCATTTGTACTTACCCAAATCCCCTGCACTCGACAATCTGGGTTAAAAATATTTTTATTTGAATCATAATGGCTATTATTTTCGGTTCCAACTATGTAATTGTACTGTGCATGTGTCGGAAGATGCCGACATGAAACTCAAACAGCAACACTCAGTCAGGATTACAGGTCCTCCTGCAGCCAATTACCCATATTTCCTGAAGGACATATCCTCCAGTTTTAACACATGGAAGTGTATCCTTTGTTTAATACCCTAACTGTGCTAACTGGGTGGGCCTCCTGTGATCGATATATGACATGAGACGAACATTTTATGGAGCAGATCCAATAGAAAACATAACGATGATTCAACAAGGTGCCAAGACTCGGCTGTAAGCTACTGACCACTGATTCATAACAGCATGAGGCATATTGGCTGAGCTGTATTGTAGAGGCGCTCGTTTAGCTGAGTCTTGAACCTAGACTGCCGGTGTTGCGGTCAATAGGTACAACACTGACGACCCAACTCCGCACGTTATCAGCAACTTGAAGGAATACCACAACATTATCAAAACGTAAACTATAGCTAGGTTTGGAGCCTTCGAGGTTATCTCTGGCCTGGACCCATACGTCAACTCCTACTAATAGTGACTACAGTTATCCCCGCACCAATAAGGCTCCGATAGGCAACGGGCTCGACATTGTATTATAATTCCTCAATACCTCCACAGCTAGCCTATATCACGTGAACTTGTAGCCTGCTGGTATATAGTGTTCACTGAAATTGACTAATAGACACACTTTCGACGGAGGCATGATTGCTATTGCTTCCGCAGTCAGGCTTATTACCACGATAGAACATTCGTAAATTGGCCTTTTACTCGAACGCTGATAAATCTCCGATAAAACTGCACGCTCGTTTAAAATCACTCGGTAGGCACTGAGGTATAGGAACACTTAGTAGGAAATTATTTATTGAACTTCGTCAGTTCGTGAGTACGGTTAATTCCGTCATTCCGTCAGAGAAAGTGTATAATTGCGAATACTGCATTCTGTGTCGCACGGGACGATATCACGGAAGGATTCACTATGTTTACCGTGCTTTTATTGTCTCTCCTATTGATGTTCGGGTATGGACAAGAGATTCCGACGACCACAACTTCCTGTAAGTGAATGTTGCTCATTTTATTATGTAGAAAACAACAACATTAAATCACCGATTTCTTAGCCGACGATTGCCCATTACCCGATGACTACCGTGAACGATTGGTGTTAAGCCCGGTGCGCACTGCCCGATATCTATCCGCCGACTCCCGCCGATGCGGACGCAATGTACGCATCGGCATCGGCGAGCTCATCGGGCGAAAACGTTCGATTTTTGGCGGCAAACTGTTTGACACTATGTATTGATTGCCTACTGCACGATCTATACGCCGACTTCAACTGCGATATATACACGAAATGTGTAAACATCTGTTTATAATTTCGCGCTCAATGTTTGGTTCTACTGCTGAGAATTGCTATTAGGCCTATACCGTTAATTGATATTACCATTTACAGGCGTAGCCCACCTGTTTGCCATGATCAGATAAATTTCCGTAAGGCTTAGAGCGCACTGAGATCGCTGCACAGCAGTGATGAAGCGCTTTATAAGGCCCACACTGGATAATATTTGTTATCATCATCACCATTATCATCATTATTATTGTGACTGTTATTATTAGGCCCTATCATTATCATACTGGGGTTTCGCAATGGTGACGATATCCAGTCCCTTTCCAGAGCCTGAAACCATAACCCGTGTAACAGGCACAATGAAAATTCACAGTCACGATTAGGCCTACACCACGGAAAACGGGTGTCGGAATTTTTGAAATTTCAGTCGGAATTTTTGATAGCTTAGCCTACCCAGGTTAGCGCATTTAGACTAGACTTGACTGACTTCTGCACTGGCAATATTTCCGACCTAATTAAGTGACATGAATAAGATCAATAATGAGACTGCGTTTTGATCATCCAATCAGCAGTAAAAATTCCCCGCCGTGACTACTTACTGTACTGGTTGGACACTGCAGAATACCAGTCATATGTACTCAGACTGCCAGTCGTATGTACTGTAGCATAGGCTTACAGTGCATGTGTTATATGTGTGTGCTACCATTCCATACTTGATAGGAAGTTTCGCCACCTCATAGAAACTTCACTGCATAATTCAACTCTCTCGTATCAGTTAGAAATTGGGTCGGTTTGTAAACAAAAGTGGCGTTTGCTTGCTTAACAGGCTATGTTCCTATTCAGCAACAGGTGATCAGCAGGGTAACAGCCCTATGCTTCGACCTCTTTTTTTCTAACTCCCCCTAGTCATTATTATTTTCGAAACAAATTGAGCAGTGCTTACATGGGCTACATTGCATCAGTTTGTGTCTGAGACCATTCAAAAATGGAAAAATTCCCCCAAATAGTGAAGGGCACATTTGCACATTTTCCCAGAAAATGGATAATAATATCATCTGTTCCTGGTAAAGTCATAATCATTTCCGAAACTAGCTGTGTGCTTAGTTGTGCTATAGTGCAACAGTTTGCATCTGAGGCCATGCAAAAAACAGGGAGGGGCACATTTGCACAATTTCCCGAAAAAAAATGATAACAATATCATCTATTTTTTTGTGAAATAACTAAAAAGTCATCATTATTTTCAAAACGAGTTGGGTGCTCAAATCTGCTACATCGCAGCAGATTGCACCTAACGCCATTTACACCTGGTAAAATTCATCTACGGGGAGGGGCACATTCTCACAAAATATTGGATCGTAATATCATCTAATCTTGGTAGAAATAAATCATTATTTCCAAAATGAATTAGGTCCTTACATGTGCCATATTGCGCGAGTTTGTATCTAAGGCCATCTGAAAATGATAGAATTTCCCAGATCGGGATGGGCACACTTGCACATTTTTTGCACAAAAAGATAACAGTACCATCTGTCCTTGGTACAAATTCATCATCATTTCCAGAACTAGCTGAGTGCATAGATGTGCTACATTGCACCAGTTTGCATCTTAGGCCATTCAAAATAAAAAATATCCAAGGGGAACATTTTCATAAAAAATGTATCATAATATAATCTGTTCCTGGTAAAAAGTCAAAATTTCTCAAAAAACAAGCTGGTTGCTTAGATGTGCTACATCGCACCTGCTCGCATCTGAGGCCATTTAAAATTCGAAAATTCCCCAATGAGGAGGGGCACATCCCACAAAAAATATATTATAATATAATATGTTCCTTGTAAAAAGTCATTATTTCTGAACAAACAAGCTGGTTGCTTAGATGTGCTACATTGCACTAGTAATAGGCTAGTTTAAATATAACGCCACTTGAGAATTGTAAAATTTCACCCATGTCTCTCATTGCCCGCACCGCCCCGCAGTTGGAATTTCCTTGTCTTCAGTCGGAATTTCATACCTCTACACCCCCCCCCCCCCCCCCCCAATCGCATGACCCCAGCAAGGGCCCTGAGTCTGGAGGGGTGGGGGATCGATTTAAAACCAGTATTGTAGTAGAGGCCGCTACTTCCGCGGTCGTGGAAAAGGCATCATCAGGCTGACTCCCGAACCAATCGAAATGGCCTCCTCTTTCTCCCCTGGCACAGACATGAAAGCATTTTTCTTGGGAGGCATTTTGGATTTTGAATATTCTATTTTCTAAACCGATGACCAGAGATAGTGTATACGGCTAGGCATATGTATGAATCCTTCGATATGTAGGCCTATGTGAATTTACGCCATTGTGTAACGTCACATGAAAAAAAACACGGGCCGGTCTCAGTTGTCTCAGCACCAAAATTATGCGGTCTGGGTGCGAACGCTGCGACCTGATGATATTCACTAGGATGTTTTGATTGCCCACTGTGCGACATCCCGCCGATGCGCCTCGATGCCGATGCTGATGTCTGACATTTTTGAACATGTCCAAAACTGCCCAATACGCGCCGATGCGGGTGCGATGCCGATGTTGCCGCAGACTTTTGAAAAAGTGTTGGTGCTCACTGCCCGATATCTGACCGCAGACTCCTCTGCGATGTCGATGCGATGCGTCGGGCTAGAAGTCGGCGGATAGATATCAGGCAGTGGGCACCGGGCTAAAATTAGACCCTGTCGATCGGAATGTTCCATCAACGGATAGGGTGGACACATTGTAGGATACTGTAGCATTTACCTGCATTCACAGCTGTTTACTGCGAGACACCAACTCTTCCCTCTATTGCTTTCCCTAAACATTTCTTTATCGCACACTGTAGGCATGATTTGTTATATTGTTTGCTTGTGGTACTTCATGCTGGTAACTAGATCACATCGATTATGCTATAAGAATCGTATGTGAATCTCTCAAACATAGCGTTTTATTTCAACATGTGTTGACTTTCCTTCATTTCAGTCAAAAACGATGCATCCACGAATACTTTGTAGTGCCGTATGTAGTGTAAAGACCATGTATGTAGTATAATGACCACGACAGCTGAATCTCATATTTATGGTATGTCATGTACGTTCATGTGAAATATATGGTTTAGGTTAACAAGGTAGGTCCAGGGAAAATTAAATACGGCTGACTATAACACATCGGGTCATTGATATAGGTATCAATTCGGGCAATCAATGGGCCTAATAATGCCCAACGGAGTAGAACCATATACGATTAAACTAACAACTGAACTGAGGACTCATAGAACTGTACACACTATCGGCTCTACAACAGTAGTAAGGTAATGTAGGAATTCAAACACCTGCCACACTGTGGTTGTGACTCTCCTCAACGTGTATACGTGTGCGTATGGAAAGCCGTTTTAACATTTATTCAAGAATTGCAGATCTTAAATTACTTTTGGATATCAGAAATGGATTTCCAGATATCTCTAATTCAATTTCGGATACCACAAATCATTCCGGGATATCGAAAATGTTTTTCTGATATCCTGATAAAAAATGTAATATCAGAAATACAAGTCCGAAAGGTCTATCTAAAAATATTGCTATTTTTCCGATATCGATGACTGATATTCTGATATCCAGAATCCAATTTGTGATATCCAGAATTCAATTTGTGATATCAATAATTCGATAATTGATATTCTGATATCCAGAATTCAATTTGTGATATCCAGAATTCAATTTGTGAAATCAAGAATTCAATTTGTGGTATCAATAATTATTATTATAAATTATTATTATCAACGTAAAAGGGTTTAAAACCCGGTTAGCGAAATCGCTTATCTATAAATCTATAAATGGCTTAATTCGTTTTAACAAAGCTATCCTTTTATCAACTTGTTTACGGACATGATCAGTATGTATATTCCAAAACAACGTTGGGTCAATGTGCACACCCATAAGTTTTTCATGTTTCACATGAAGAACACATCTATTCACGCTTACCGATAGGTACTCTGTATCCTGAATTTGTAACAGCCTGCGGGAGGACCCATATCAACATGGCTATAGTTTTTTCAGTGTTCATGACCATTCCATTTGATAAACACCATTTATTTACAATACCCATGTCAATAGTCAATTTGTTGTTAATATCGGTTATAGATTTTCCCATCACATAAAAAGTGGTATCGTAAGCGTACATATCGTACTTACAATGTTTCAACGACAGACCCATATCGTTAAAATATATCAAGAACAGCAACGGTCCGCGAATCGACCCCTGCGGTACGCCACTTAACACATGTTTCGGTTCGGAGAGCTCGCCATTTACCTGTGTTCTCTGTGTCCTCCCTGACATATACGAGGTGAACCACTGAGCGGCGGTTTCGAAAATGCCATATATTCGTAAATTCTGCATCAATATATCATGGTCAATTAGGTCAAATGCTTTCCTCAGATCGAGGAACACCGTTCCTACGTAATACCCTGAATCAATAGCTTCCATCCATTTGTCAGTGATTTTAAGTAGAACATGCTCACATGAATGTCGTTCTCGAAAGCCGGACTGGGCTACTCTCATGAGGTGGTATTTATTCAGATAGGCAAACAAGGCATTGCATACGTGCTTTTCCAAAATTTTCGATAACACAGGTAATATAGAGATTATAGATTATAATATCGTAATAATATTAGTAATGCTTCCCGATATAGCATCGGCGTTCATTTTTAACAACCGTGACCCTATTCCGTCAAACCAGTTGCTTTACTAGGGTTTAGAGATTTCAGAAATGTTACAACGAACATTTCTGAAATTTTAGGGATATTGAAACGGGTTCCGTTTGGTAATTTGCTAGAGACATATTGGTGGAGGGGAAGTAGGTCACCTTGAGTTGTTACGCTACCCATCGGGACATATTGGGTTGCCACATTGGCAAAAAAATCATTGAAAACATTCGCAACTTCATTATTTCCTTCTATTTCCTTCCCATCGATTGTAGCAATACTAGGTGAGTGTTGAGTCATCTTGTTTGTATTGTTTGATTGTACGTTCCGTAGAAGTTGCCATATAGCTTTTGAATCACCCTTATGTTTTGATACAGCATTTCAAAAGTAGGTTTGCTTTGCCTTTCATATAAGATTTGTTACATTATTTCTGCATTGTCTATACGCTTCGGGATCCGACTTTTTCGTATTATTCCTCTTTTTTATAGCAAATATAATTTCAGTATTAAATTCAGTCGGTTTGGGTCTTCCTTTTTACTCGTTTTCCTTTCTTAGGGGCATATTTATTTAGTGTATTTATAAACACACTCTCCCATATTTCTTGACTTGTGTTCGGGTTGTTTAGGGCATCCGATGATAAGGTAAATCGCCTTTCAAGTTCTTGAATAAATTCAGACATAACAATACCATCTATTTTCCTGTATTCAATTCGTGATATTCACAATTCAATTCGTGATATCAAGAATTCCATCCGTGATATCCAGAATTCAATTCTTGATATCACGGATCCTATTTCAGATATCTGAATCAGAATTTTCGATATCTCTGAAAGAATTTTGGATATCCAAATTCGATTTATTGATATCAGAAAATCAATTGAAATTCAGGAATGAATGTGGAAACGGCTTCACATTCGTGCAATATTTACCAGCGAAAGTATTCGCCAGATATACACGGTGAGTAGGCCCACTGTTATTTTGTTATGGTGATACATCTATATGGAACTCGAGCTTGTTTTATTCTGTGATTCTGTGATTCTCGATATACGTCATTTCAAGGGTCAATGATTTTAATGATTGAGACATACATTCATCACATAATATGGAACAAAATGTATCGCTCGGATATTTTTTATTTGACCTCTAAATAATTCAATAATAACTTATATTCTGACTGCGAAGATTGGATGAAATTATTGGAAAGAGCAGAATAGAAACTAAATGCATATGTAATTTGTTTTATTATATAGCCTTGGTCAATATCTATTTGTATCAATCGAAGCACCAAAATGCATTCCTAATTGGTGGACGAATAGTCGGATGAATCAGAAATGGATCTTGTTACGTGAATTGTTCATAAAGATGCGGCTGTTTAATCCAGACCCATATCGCCCAATAATATGGTATCGCCCAATAATATGTTTATTGTGGAATCCCTAACCCCTATCCTCCATCACATTTCTATTGACAAATTGTCGAAACAAAACGCAGTATTGAGGCGGTATCGTTTGGAGAACAATCAAATTGTTGTGTGTGTACGTGTGTGTATGCGTGTGTGTGTACGTGTGTGTGTGTGTGTGCGTATATATATATATATATATATATATATAGGCCTGAGGCAGGAACTGTATAACAACAATGCTACGTGGTGATAGGCTGGATCTCGAATGAGATACAAAATAGCAAATTTA
>JAUOBX010377566.1:0-10762 GCA_032360705.1 Eupentacta quinquesemita
TTCATGATTTCACTCAAATTTTGAGGAATCGACTTAGACGAATGCTTCATGATTTCACTCAGAGCGCTCCTTGGTGTGAGGAATGGTCCTCCGCAAGGGCGGCTTTGGTGAATGCTTCATGATTTCACTCCAATTTGATAGACTTGGACAGAATTTTGGCAAACTTTTGAGTTACATTTTCACACAGAATTACTCAGCAAGGCTTTTAATATCATTTGTTAATGGATGTTCCATATATACGTTGATTTTTTAAATAATTTAAATTATTTGATTCGTCAAAAGTGCCAACACTGTTTTCATTGGGAATTATGAGGCCTATTTTCATTGAAGACATTGGGGAATGTCAATATTAGTTTAATAATTGGTCATTAATCACGGATCTGTCGCATTATGCTATCGTCGTTTTAACAGGAGATTCCTCAATTGGCAACTAATAGATACTGTTCAAAGAGTTCACTCCAGTTAGAATATGGTAACATTGTTGACAGTACTGATTGGTAAGGTCGTGTTGGAAATGTATTCTGTATTCTACCAAACTGCCAAATTAGGAACAGATGAGCCAACTTAAAAGGATCCAGTTAATATCGTTCATAACGTCATTGAATAAAGCTGGTCTGACACAGCGGATTAACAGCAGCAGATTAGTAATTGGCTATGATAACACTTTCGTATTGTTTACTCAGTGCAGCCTGCATATGTTTCGGTCACAGTAGACACATTTTGGTGGTTAATCGTCTAGGAATTTCTCGTTCGCTTGCCCTGTCAGGCTCAATTTCAACTAACAAGATTGCCCATATCACCAAAGTAGATATCCAATAATCACCATGATTCATCTCCTGTTTGACATGTACATTTTGTGCGTTGATATACCAATGTATAGGCCAGTGCGTTGTAATGTGTGAGGTATCTTGAGAATGAATGGTCTGAAGTAGTGGCTTGTGATCTACACTTGGGTACGTTATTCACAACACTTTTAATCTCAATCAACGAGCAACTGGATGCCGCTACACGTATCTCACACATACATGCTTTCAAAATTATTTCACCTCTTACTTACGACAAAATGTAAAATATGTAGAATTGGGACTTTTGTATACTACATATGTGACCAGTACTCTACTTGCAACACCATCTCAAATAATGGGCTTATTTTTAGTTGAAGAATAATAATCATGTAACAGATTCTCCTCAAGTTGGCAAAGATGGAAACAAGACAGGTGAAATCCCCAATCCTGTTTTTATGTAAATAATTTGACCGGGATTGATGACATATTCAGTGGGAGTATGTGAAAGCAGCAACTCGACTGTAGACGGTAAATGTCAATTTGCACCTTGCTGGCAAAAATACAACATGTTATTTTCACGAGAGTTCGATAATAATAGATCCAATCCACACTACCCATAGCTGTTAATGATAGGATACATTTGATCAACTGGTGTAGGAAATTATCACAATAACTATTATTCCTGATATAGTGGAATAACGCCGTGGGAGAAGTTGTTTTATAATCCTGTGTTCAAGCTTGCCCACGCTTCTCGTAAATGTGTATTCAGTTGTTCATAGTTTGTTACTACAGTCTGAGATGTACTGCTGTTTCAACTTGACTTTGCTAATAAAACCAGTTTATGAAAGCAACTTCTGAAAGCTTACTTCGTGATTTTAGTTCATTTCGTTGAAGCTGCTCCTCGCACAAATGGTTTGTTGTTCCGTCATTGGCTTAAATTCGTTTGAGTGAGATAATCCACATTCACAGTTACACGCATGTTACTATCTAAACAACTTTTACTCCATGCAAACACTTCGCCAATGATTCAACAGCCATATCCTAGGATCATATAATCTAAAGAAACTACTCATTGTAAGCGGAAACACCTTGACCTTTACACATTAGTGGCTCTAAATGTCTTGTCTAATAGATAACAAGCACAGCCTAGAAGTCCATTGACCGTTCAGTGTACTTTTCCTGACTCAAGAATGATACAACCAAGAATACCAAATGGAATGCTTCTAAATGAATTGATATACATCAACTCAAATTCGAATGTGTCGTCAGTATATTAATTGCTCGGGCATATTAATGTGGAGTAAGGTAGAAAGATGCGACTTATCTCTCTATAACACATTTCCTCGTGTAAATATTGAATCGTTTGACTCGATGTTTGGTAATATTATATGGATAATATTATTTATTTAGTGTTTTGAAACGTACCACCTTCGAATTTGATCATGTGATCATAGTCTAACAAATTTACTATTTCTGGCTCAACGCATATTATTGACTATTCGTTAGTCAGTTTTTATCAAATGTTTCATGAGTTTCAGTTTTATAATTGAAAATCCAAATGTACAATAATCTGGTTCAACTAGCGGTGCATGCATAAACAGTAGGCTGGGTAGTGGATATATAACGGTAAACGCCCACATTTCTTCTTAATGTTTCCGCGATGACAACTGAATTATTTGACCGTACGCAAATATGTGCCACGAACACCTTATGTTCAAAGATATTTCACTCACCAGGTTAACCAGGCTGGAATGTCTTAACATGTAGCCTCATTGATAGGCTACCTCTAACTGTAATCAGGCAAGAGAACAACTTACCATTCCAACTCATTCAGTGTTGATTCCCTACTATCAATTATTTTATTGTAACGGTTGCTGGGTTATTTTTATTGGGGTAACATGGGTTAACACACCAAATCAGGTGTGGAACAACTCGCATGCTGGCCATAAACATGTTGGTATTAAGATAAAGTTGTTATAATAGGGAGGACAGGTGTTCCGGATTAGCCTACCGACGTGACTGCGCGGTGTAATTTGATCGTCTTCAGTAAACCTAAGCTCACGGAGGCTTCGCGCCTATTGCATTACAGTTACCAAACTGATAATAGAGAATGGATCGTTTTTTTACGTTTTGTGTCTGAAATTGGGAGTTACTAATATTATCCATATTGAATATCAAAATATATCACCGAGCCAGTTTATAGAGAACCCACATAACCCCGAAGTGAACGAAGTAGCTTGCTCAACGTATGTTCAGATACAGCAGCCAATGGAAAACAGAAGGATCGCGTATTATACATCATGAGTAAATTTGCTTGTGAAATTTGTCTCCTGATCTACACACCTTCCCCGAACTAGGGACAAACAAGGCAACTTGCTCATTTCAACCAGTGTCAAGTTATTGGAATATCGAGATTCCATTATATACCCAGGAATCCCCACATGAATGGCTTCGACGAATCACCGGAACACATCGGAACGTTCATATTCAATGAAAAAAAGGTAACGACTAACGGGGTGCCTAGTAGATTAACGCATTATTGTACTTAGTCGTTCACATAATCGGGGTCACTGATCGGTTCCTCGCTGACAGGATGTCTCAGATTTCATTTCCAGTCCACGGAGGACTCCGTGGCTCGAACCTATAGAATATCCGGTTTACTTTTGTAACCACGCTACGTCTGAGGTCGTCATCGACCAGCAAGCCAAATCGTCCTGAATATTTTAAGCCATATGATGCCAGATGATGCGGTCAAATTGTGTGGAAGATAAATACTCCACACATGGGTCCTCACCATTGAATCAATTTTTTCAAGAAAGAAGATACACATAGTTTTGTTTCACTATTTTTGTATTTCAAGTATCTCAATAATACTTTTATTTGTCGTAGGGTCGATACTTATTTCAGGTAGAATATCCAGGCAGTAAAAACTGGCTATTTCTGCTGGGTATTGATTTTTCTGGTTTTAATCCAAATCCAAATGTTGAATGTTTCCTGTTAAGAAAGCCACCGAAAGCTCATCACGCGACCATGGCCAAGTGGATCGTGAATCAGCACCGGCGAAAACTCGCTTGTCCGTCCGTCTATTGCTCATAATCAGCTCCCGGCAGCCCGGTACCGGTTTATCAGGTCCCTATATAACGGACGATACACTGAAACCTCCCGAGATCCGGGGAGAAATTTCATACCTATTCAATGTTTCTGACATTGACTGAGAATATTAATTTCAATGGGTAATCAGAACTATAGGTTGGTGAATTGTTCCATTGGGAAATATTCCTCAATATTGAAAATGACGGTAATTACGTCTGTTGGTGATATACAAACTATCTTTTGAAATATATCTTCAAATAAAAGTCGTCAAACAATATATTGCAGTGACATTCTACATGTAGCCTCACCATGATAACTGGCATGTTTAGATGAAATCGTTATTGTCCTCAATTAGGAGGAACCTGTTGTGGATGATACTCATTCAGTGTTATTTTGTGAATCAAGGACCCAGCTGCTTCTCAGATTAGCCGATATCTGACATGTCCCACCACCGCTTGACCGGAACGTTGCATAACGTTTCCACACCAGTAGGGTCAACCTACACTTGGGACATGTTAGCGATGTCTGCCATGCATCGAGTGCGTCAAGTAGATCCATGGGATGTATTTAACTGTACACAATTGACAATAGTAAGTGGAAGATGTAGTGATTGGTTCAATACGTCTTTTGACCGTTGTTTCATATTTTAGAATCATCATCTGTTTGTTGCAGGCATGCCCTGTTATGTCTACAAACATGATCAGCTATTGCATTGTCGAGGAAATAATCTTCATAATCGATGTGCAAGTGCAGAGGGCTTTTTCCTCACACTGCCGTCTGACTATGCATTGACACATTAATAACAATATTGGGATAATAGTAATAATATTAATATAATAATAAAACAATAAATCTCC
The DNA here is from genome assembly GCA_032360705.1 of Eupentacta quinquesemita. Lineage (NCBI taxonomy): Eukaryota > Metazoa > Echinodermata > Holothuroidea > Dendrochirotida > Sclerodactylidae > Eupentacta > Eupentacta quinquesemita. Next base: position 4,736 of record JAUOBX010377566.1, read on the forward strand.
AACATGACTTTGGGAGAGATGACTCGTGAGTTTCCGCTTGAAGGCATCGAGCGTGTTAGGATTCCTCATGTGAGAAGGAAGAGCGTTCCACAGTCTAGGAGTCTGGCGAGAAAACGTTCGTCTACCACAGAGTCGAAACCGCGGTTCTACCAAACGGTTAGCATTATCAGAATGGAGAGGTCGAACAGGGACATACGGTACAATAAAAGGTAGCTAGTGGTCACAGAGAGATGTTGTATTATGGAGAAACACATGAGAGCAACATCTTAGTCAGTGGGGTCCCTCTTTTTCTTCGTTTCTTGTCCTCTGATTGTCAACGACTGCTACTTTCAAAGGAACTAACATCAAGTGAATTTTATTTTCTTTACCAATGGTGAAATACATTCCAATTCATTGACTCTATTCGCCCATCTGCTCATTGTCTTCATCCAATGTGCTGTGTGTTGTGTAAAATTCCTGAAGAACGATAAATTGTCCAATTTGCTATGTATCATAATTATTTAAATTGGTTGCATATATTGGTAATGTTACAACGAAGCCAAAAATGACACATTTACTAGAATTTGGATATTTCTCTTTACATTTCACGCCGCACCGAAGATCGAATGGTGTTTAAATTCAGTTATATTCATTTCAAACGTTTACATAGTTCACTCTCAGGTGAGATTGTTCAAATCAACGAACACAGTCTCATGATTACGAAAAATGAACCTGGAATATGTTACCTATTCCCCAGAAAAATGTTCTCACATTCGTGGAAATGCTGTAGTATTTTATCTCACTTCCACTTCCCCTATTCTATATATGTTGTCCTCTCATCACTCTGAGGTGGTCACTCCGTGCCTACATTCACCATTCCATTCTACAACGTGGGGCTAGTGTTTGTGTATAGTTCAACCTCCCTCCAGTCTTATCACATCCTATAACGAGAAATCGGGACGAATGAAACGAAACAATATGTGAATTGCGCTTCCAGTCTCGTCATTGTCCCGAATGCTTCGAAGTAATTGACGTAACATATTCTTTCGGAGAAATCAACATTCTATGACATTGAAAAATATTCCAGCCTTTTTCGAGTTGAACCTGTACCAATCGTGTATGGTGATGCCAACAACGATGAGCATCTCAGAGGCGCAAGTTACCCAGTGTCAAAAGAGGAATCTAGCAACATAAGACCCTACGCGCTCTATATTCAAACTATATCCCACTACACAGTCATGAGTAATCGAATCTTGAGGGAAATGAAGTTACCATTATACTGTTATACCAATCCAAATAGGAAACTTCTGACGTAACAGGCTGTTAGTGAACAGAAACTGGGAAGACATTTGCATTGCAGTTCTCGTCTAAAAACAATATTTACAAAAATGACGAAGTTTACCGTTGTGTGGGAAAAACAATTTAGATAAATAACAGTTTGTCCCTATCCGTGTCACTGACATGTTTCTCGACGTTCAAATAATGATTATCGTCTTGGGTTGTCATCAGATTCATTTACCTCCTAACTGCCGCTCATCGTTGTTAAAGAGCAATGTGTTTCTACCGGTGTAGGCTATATCCAAAATTGTATTCGAATGAAACAATATATTAAGCCTGCCAATTCTCCTAGTGTCTACTCACGGAGATTGAACAGAATCAACATCATTGAAACAGCATATCTGCGAACAATCATGTTGATCCGTTTCAATCTGATAGCAAATTTCAACGTCAGTTAGCATCAGGAAAATCGTAAAATTGGATCGATCTAGTTCTGCGTGTGGTCTGTCTATTTTGCAATAAACGTTGTCTGGTTGTGCATAATGTCTAAGTCATCAATCATAATTATTAGTTCATCGTTTTCTGCCTGCGTCAATAGATGACAACAGGAGTAACTGGCAATGCGAGTGTTCGGTTTATTTTTTGCGAAGAAACAAGCTGTAAGGGTATGCAGAGTTATTTCAAGGCATCTTTTGGTGTGTACATTTTATATTGATGTATATTGATTACGAATATTCAATGATTTCACAATTGGTCAATTTTTACAATGACAATCCAAATTAACCAGTTCAGTGAGAGAAATGAGAACGTTATATCGATAGTTAATGATTGGAAGTAGTGTTCATTTAGAAAACAAACCGGAAGAGTTTACTTGTGTCGTTTCCATGACAACCTCATTTCTCAAGTTGCTTGATATACTATGTGTACAATTGTCCGTGTGGACAGTTCGTCAAATATACGATATTAAAATCTATTGGGTAGAAGAGGTGCGTCTGGGAACTACATGAATAACCAACGAGGAATAACACCTCTTGTTTACATCTCACCCCAAGTTGACTATTGTGTTGCCCTCATGGGTTAATTTGACTTATGAGCCTTACTTCAATTAGTGATTTCTATGTTCAACTTGCGAGACAACTCCTTTGATTTTCGTTTGCAGTAATTTATGCACGGCTGACCATCTATCATGTGTGTGGACAAACGTGGCTCTGAACGACCAAAAACAAACGTTTTCATTTATTACTTTCGTCCATCGTTTATCCATCTCTAATGTAGCACATGAACATTACAGAATATCCGTGTTCTAAATTAAGTCGATTCGAAAGTATATCTTATACCTCGTGCTGCAACGATTTAGAACATTTTGTACACACTCAGAATAAACTTTTTTTATCAAACATTCTCACATTCGGTCGACATGTCTTTTGTCGACCGCAAAAAATACAATACTTGCAATAGAAAATTAGGAAACTCATCGGGTGGTCAGCAATTGATTATGACACTGTCGCAGCACACCTGTTTTCTGCGTTTTATCTCATTCACTGTGTCGTTGAGTGGGATGGATGCAGGAAGTTGATGCGGGGTTGTATACGGTTGTTCACGTATCCCCAGGGCCGTTGCTAGGGTTATGCGATCGGGGGCGTAGAGGCCTGAAATTCCGACTGGGGGAGGGTTCTAAGGGGAGCGGGTGTCCCCCTCCCCTTCCGGAAAATTCCACGATTTCCAAGTGGCCTCAGATGCGAACTGGTGCAATCTAGCACATCTAAGTGACATGCTTGTTTTTGAGAAATCATTACTTTTTACAAGGAGCGAATTATATTATGATATATTTTCGTGTGAAAATGTTCCCCCGTTCCCATTGGAGATTCTTTTTTTCTTCAAATGGCCTCAGATGCGAACCGGTGCGATGTAACACATCTATGCACTCAGCTAGTTCGGAAATGATGATGGATTTTTACCAAGAACAGATGATATTATCATCTTATTTTTGTGCAAATGTGCCCATCCCAATCTGAGCAATTTTACCATTTTCAAATGGCTTCATATGCAAACTGGTGCATTAAAGTACATGTGTGGACCTAATTCGTTTGGGAAATAATGATTTATTTCTACTAAGATTAGATGATATCAAGATCCAACATTTTGTGAAAATATGCTCCTCCCTGTTGGAAAATTTTACCATTTGTGAATGGCGTTAGATGCATTATGGTGCAATGTAGCAGATTTAAGCACCCAACACTTTTTAAAAAGGATGACTTTTTAGTTATTTTACAAAGAACAGATGATATTATGATCTAATTTTTGTGAACATTTGCAAATGTGCCCCTCCCTGTTGGGACATTTTACCTTTTTTGAATGACTAAGATGAAAACTGGTGCACTATAGCACATCTGAGCACACAGTTAGTCTGCTAGTTTCAGAAATAATTATGACTTTTTACCAAGAACAGATGATATTATTATCCATTTTCTGTTCAAATGCTCCCCTCGCTATTTGGAAAATGTCACTATTTTTGAATGATCCCAGATGCCATCTGGAGCAATGTAGCACATTTAAGAACCCAATTTGGTTTGAAAATAATAATGACTTGGAGGAGTTAGAAAGAGATAGGTCGAAGCATAGGACTGTAACTCTGCTAATTACCTGTTGGTAGATAGGAACATAGCCTGTTAATAGTGTAAAAGCAAACAATACGCCACTTTTGTTTACAAACCGACTCAATTTCTAACTGATACGGCTATATATAATATGAGAGTTGAATTAGGCACGGGCTATTTGCGCTATATGAGGTGTCAAAACTTCCTATTAAGTATGGAATGACAGCATTCACATACTTCACACAAGCATTGTAAGCCCATGCTATCGTACATACGACTGGCAGTCTGCATTTGTCCAAGCAAAAGGTAGTCATGGCGCGCGAAGCGCGCTAAATTTTTGAGTATTTTTACCACGAATTGGATAATTTATCGGCAGTCTTATTATTTACCGAATTTATGTCATTTAATCAAGTCGGAAAATGTTGCCAGTACAGAAGTTAGTTGGAAAAATGCGCTAACCTAGGTAGGCTGAGCTATCAAAAATTCCGACTGGAATTCCAAAAAATTCCGACTGTCCGACGGCCCTGCATGTAACTTTTCACAGGCACAACTCGTGCTCATAATTAGTTATGATCATCCAGATCACTCACACTCGGTCACACTACAACGATTTCGTGTCGTGCGACGATCCGATTTCTTATCGTGAAATTCGGACCAGTGCGTTTCTAAAGGAGCCGGTCACACTGCAACGATATCGTATCGTTCTGCTATCCGATGAAGAAGATCGTTTCGTTCGATCGCTCACCAGAGCGATTATTACAGTCGTTGAGCTACACGATTTTTTACTCGTCGTATATCAGCAGCATTGTTTACATGACGTCACTATCCACAGTTGCGTCCATGGTAACAACTAACTTATGACCAATCCTGACCCGAGCGACCAAAACGACCGATTTATAGAATGTGTTGGTCAATTTCTGGCCCTTCACCAAAGAACCAGGAAATATTCCGGAGAGACAACAAGAGAAAACGTGACATCGAATATCACTGCGAAGGAACCCGGTAGGAAATGTGAGTTAAATCATTTGATTAAGTGAAAATATCAAGGAAATGGCTCGTCAGCATGGCATCGAGTCAGGCTTTCTGTATTACGTTAACTGTACACACTGTATATAGCCAAGTGCTATATGGCCTAACTTACGTCGCAAAAATGTTCATAACTTCATGAATCGGCGTGTTGTAACTTTTGCTAGCAGATTAGGATGTAACTTCTTGTGAAAGATAGAAAACACAGTAGTAATTCAGAAAAATGTCGTGCCAGAATTACGGACTTGTGACCGTATAAAGTTGTTTGGGCCCATCGCTAATGCCTGCTTTGCCAAATTGGTATCCAATTTTCACATTCAGTTTCAATCAACACAGCTAGTAACTCGTCGCTCTTCGCAGTGGCAGTTTTGTCCCAACTGTTAAAATCGTTTCAAACTCGGGTGGAAGCGAGCATATTTCATCGGATTCAGGACCCACGCTTGCCTTCCTCAGTCGCAATTGCCGATCGGGTGAATCTCGGTCATTAAGAAAATCGAGGGACCTACTTATGAGATGAGCCTAAGTTTTACTAAACGTAGCCTTGCCAAAGCTAACACTGTAACACTACAGTAACAACAAGTAACGTTACTCAATAGTCAATTCATTCAGCGGAGGCCCAGTAGGTGTGGGAATGAATACATTGTGTCAGTGTGTGCTCACTCACTTGTTACTGTGGTGTTTGTTGCAGCAGCACTTACAGATGAGATAGAGCACGAATACTGCAAATGCAATCAAGCCAACATTCAGCTGCCCTACTCCAGCTCATTGATATTATTACTGAAAAATATTGTGATGAATTATCTGTAGGCCTGTGTTGTCGTCTGCGTCGACCACTGCGTGTAATCTAATGACCCCCTCCTTCACATCGAGGTCACGCTGCATGAGACATTGCCTTTGTCTGTGACCTGATGAGGGTCCTTAGCTGACGAGAGTGATGTATCCTGGTAGGCCCATGCACCTTTGCCTACTTGTATGGCCTCAGTTGTATATTGAATCCAATCGTAAATAGTAGATATTCTTTGAGTTTCATGTAAGTATCATAATATGACACTATTTGTACTCTAAGGCTACACTTCACCCACAATATATGTGTAGGCGTTATCATATGTGTGTTTTCCCAGGCTATAAGGTGGATGTGAGGAGGGGG
>JAUOBX010377677.1:0-10762 GCA_032360705.1 Eupentacta quinquesemita
GCGGTTTACCCGCCGGCGGTTGTCTAGTTGAGTGAACGGAATTGCCGGCGGTTAGGTATTGAGCTTTCCACCTTTGGGGTAGAACCGCGTCGGTGGAACGATATATTGGCTTGACCATCACATGACTGGGAAACGTCCGTCGGTTCATTCATTAGAGTGAGAGTTCAGGGTTGCCAGATTGTTCGAAACACAGATGATAGTATAACTACTAATGAGAGAATAATCCAACACACACACTTGATCTCATTATGTCAACTGTTCTGTCCGGGGTCCAACAATGCATACTCCAAACTTATGTTTGCTATAGCAGTAGCAGACTTGTAGAAATATCAGCAGGACAATTTTAAGCGTTCTTTTACAGCGCTGCGAAGGGAGTGATTCTTCACATCGATATGCTTAAACTTTTGTCGATTAACAGCTGGGTAATTTTAGCACACACGGCTATAGCACCCTGGCTGTTCTGAAAATGGTAGCATACCCATAAGGTTCACTCTCGATGCATCTCAGCAAGTAGGTGGATTTAGGCTCTGCTGTGTGTTGGTAGCTGCTGAAGATATATACTTATAATCTCACACGTCGATAATGGTACTGTCTGTTGTTTTCTCTATCACTATGACATCAGTGGTCCTTGACTGATGCAGTAACCAGAAGTTCTTCTCATGTCATCCACTGAGAATTCCCAGTTAGCATCAATAAATCCAGTTAGGCTAAGTCCATTACTACTCTTCCTCAGAGTCAACTCATAATCAATAGTCCCCATTATATATGATATATGCTGTGTACGGCTTGGAATATCCTTTTAGGGGTGCGACAGATGTGTTCTTGTACATTACATAGCACAAATCTACCTGTAGTAGGTAGAATCTACATATTCAGTACAGTATTGCTCAACTCTTGCTCACAAGAGGTCGATCTAAGCTTACAGTGTTGCATACCAAATCTGTCAACTCCAGTTATTTATTGAGTGGATATGAACTTGATGACTTTCTCGAATTGCTTGAGCATGTGAGTACTACTGGCTACAATAAATAAATCGTCAACCCACACAATAACGCTCATGCCATCCTTGATCTGTTTCTAATAATACAGGCCCTGCACAGAACCGTTCTGAATGAGATACTCATGCAAAACATCGTTCCAATGTTTCCCAGATTGTTTCAAATTAAAGGTTTGTCTTTCGAGTCTGACTTGACTGCAAAACCTTCTGTTTTTTCCTAAATAGATTTCTCCACTCATTGGTGCATGCAAAAAATGGCGTGTCTAGACCTTCATCCATAGGGAGGCCATCTAAACAGAAGTTGTGTGTCGCAAGTTACTATCTAAGCGGAGGGCCACCTTAAGTTGGCGCGAAGCGTACCGATGAATTTTAGCATTTCCAATAGCCTCAGATGCGATCTGGTGCAATGTAGCACACCTAAACACCCACCTCGCTTTGGAAATAATTTGTAGTTCAACCAAGAATGCAGATCGAAGTGGGGGAAGATGTTGATTAACGAAAAGTGTCGTGTGGGTATCCCTCTCCCCATGGGGGAATTTTCCACCTGTAAATGGCCTTAGGTGCAATCTGGTGCGATGTAGCAAGGATGAGCAGCCACTACGTTTGGAAAATACAATTTGTATTTTAACTACGGTAAGTCTGGATGCGATCATTTGATGCAGTCAATGATAATCTTCCCCCCGATGTTCTGAGCATCAAGTTTATATACAAATGGTATTTTTGAGTGTAGGTAAAAATTGATATCCCACCTACGCAATCAAGGCTGTGCCAGTGGCGTAACGTTGAATTAGGGGCCCCTGGGTTCAGGGGAGGAAGGGCCCCCCTGGCTGCTGAGGAGAATCAACAAATGTGCGCGCAGCGCACATCACAAGCGCGGAGCGCGAAGTCCCAAAGGCGGGGTCCAGGGCCCGCTTCAGGGCCCTGGAAGCTCTGGGGTTCTTCAAGCTCTATGGTGCAATGTAAGCCATACATGGACCATTTTGTGGTGATTTCATCGACTGAGGTTTCGGGGAAAATCTGCGTTCATAGACACATGTTTTATCTGCCTCGTCCGTCAATTTTTTCCGTCCGAGCATGAAGAATTGTGTTGCAAAGAAAGAATATAAGGGAACAAGAGTGTCAATGGCACAGTAGCTCACCTGGTAGTGCAATCTGATGAGAAGTGATTGATTCAGCTTGATGTCATACTGGCATATGGAACATTGGACCCGGAAATTCTGAACGTCTCAAAGGTACGGTTATCATAGCATCATTTTGACCATGATTTTAAATGGAGGGTCCCCCAATAGCCTACAACACGACCAATACATGTTTACTAAAGAACATCAATTGAAGCTCGTAAGAGGAGATTCATTTCAGTGTAGTTTAATTAAATGGGCCATAGGACCAGAGTGGAACCTCGGACCAACAATTTGTGAACGCCCCAAAGGCACGGCTATCATATCATTATATGACCGAACATCAGCACTGTGCACTAACATTTGTAGGAGAAGCATATTGCGGGACTTCACATGAGCTTCGGGCCCACACTGAGCTTCGGTTTCAAAAGTCCCGAACAACACGGAAGGTGCGGCTATTAGTCCATCATCATGACCGAACATCAGCACTATGCTGATTTTTGTATTTATATTTTCTTTGTATTTGTATTTTAATGTGTTATACTGAAGCGCTCAGAGGACTTTTAGGCATTTGTGCGCTATATCACATCAAGTGCCGTTTTATCATTATCATCATTACTATGCATCAAAATGTGTGGGCGATACAAGATTTGGTGGTATTTCACAATAGGCCCAAGGGCCAAAACCGGGCCCTGGGCCCATTATTCCCAAACACCTCTAACTCGGGACCTCAACACAAGGACCATTACAAGTCACTTTGAAGAGAAATAATTGAAGCTTGTAGGAGGGGAAACATTGAACCATTGTGTGAGATTTCATAAAATGGGCCCTCAGGGCCCAAGTGGGACCTTGGACCAAAAATTCATGAACACCCCAAAGGTACGGCTTTTAGACCATCAATACGACCAAACATCAACACTGTGCGCTGAAATTTGTGGGAGTAGAAGCATTTGGCGTGATTCCTTATGATGAGCCCCTGGGCCCACACTGAGAGCTCAAAATTCCTGAGCACCCATGATGGCCCATGACTTGGTCTTATCGTCACAAAGTTTCATAGTTATTAATTAAAGGTTGTACGAGGAGAAGCAATTTGAATCAATTGTAGACAGACACGTAGATAGATAGATAGACATGCATGATCACAATAGCTCTCCCAGTAAACACAAAAACATTTTTAAAACGTCATGACAATGTTTGGTCTAATATTTTAAAAACGTTAAATGTGGTGTAATAAATATGTCATAGAAACATTATTACAAAACATGTTTTCGTTATAGCATTAATATAATGTTTTTTAAACATTTGCAATCAATCAAGACTGTTTTATAAATGTTATAATATTGTTATAGCCTAAAAGGTTTTGAAATAACGTTTTATTACATTTTTATTACACCACATTCAACGTTATAAAAACATCTTCCACCCGTGGTGTAACTCCTGTGGACAAATAGTAGCATATCCATGGTATCCATAGGTCGGCGCCAAACGTATAGGAAAATGTTCGGTTTTCATGTCCCCAGATTACCGGAAATAGCACCTTGAGCCTTAGGGCATTTAAATGACTTGCCCAAATTCGTAACTTACCTCGGAAAACAAGTTTCTGTCTCGCCTGAATAAAACTCAGTAAGAAACTTAGCGATCACTTCGTCGTGTGTGTGTCACACACATGACAAAGTGATTGCTGCGCGTGTGCACGCACCACGGCTACCTTATCACGTACCAGCAAGCCCAGCTCCGCTGCCCTTGCAGCTCCACAGTCACCTCGGAACTTGGCAGTGGGCTTCCGCGAGCATCGCTTATAAAGAGCTAGCACGTCACGCTCCGCTGCTCGCCGGGTGGCCAACTCCAGCTGGGCGCCCGTCATGCTGCCACGGCGCGGTCTCCTCCGGGGTTGCCGATCGGCCTCCGCGCTATCGTATGTGTGTTTCTTTCGCGTGTGCGTATCTTATGTATGTGTATACTTGTGTGTGTGTATCTAGTGTGTGTGTGTGACTAGTATGTGTGTGTGTGTGTGGATGTACGTGTGTGTGTGTCTTGTATGTGTGTATCGTGTGTGTCTGTATCGTGTGTGTCTGTGTGTGTTTCCATCGCACAGCGTCGAAGATCATTAGTTAGGGCCAGTCATAGTAACAAGCGCTCATCAATGCGCAAAATCCAAGGAAACGATCATGTTTTCTGGCGGAGTAACTAATATCCGTCGCACAACGTCGAAGATCGTCGGTTAGGCACCGTGATAGTAAGAAGCACCGTCCAATGCCCAGAATCAGAAAAGTCCCAAAGCGTCGAAGATTATCGGTTATCGGCCGTGATAGATAGGAGCCCGCTCCAATGTGCAGAATCCGAGGAGACAATCATGCTTTCTGTCGGAGTAACTAGTATACTTCGCGATGCGTCAAATACCATCGGTTAGAAGCCGTCATAGTAACAAGCGCACACCATTACGCAGGATCCGAGAAGACAATTAGGTGTATGTGTATCTTGTGTGTGTATCCTGTGTGTGTGTGCATCTTGTGTGTGTATCCTGGGTGTGTGTCTCTTGTGTTCGTGTGTTTGTGTATCTTGCGTGCCTGTATTTTATGTGTGTATCATGTGTGTATGTGTATCCTGTGTATGTATCTTGTATGTGCGTATTTTGTGTGTGTGTTCTGTTTGTGTGTGTATCTTGTGTGTGTATCTTCTGTGTATGTATCTTGTGTTTGTGTATCTTGTGTATGTGTGTGTGTGTGTGTATCTTGTATGCGTGTGTATCATGTATGTGTGTGTATCTTGTGTGTGTATTATGTGTGTATCTTCTATGTGTATCTTCTGTGTGTATCGTGTGTGTATGCATCTCGTGTGTATCTTGTGTGTGTATCTTGTGTGTATGTGGGTCTGTGTATCGTGTATGTGTGTGCATCATGTGCGTGTGTGTATCTTGTATGTGCGTGTGTGTGTATCTTGTGTGTGTATATCTTTTGTGTGTGTGTGTGTATATCTTGTGTATGTGGGTATCTCGTGTGTCTGTTCAGCTCCCGTGTGTGTGCATATTCCGTATGTGTGAGTGTGTGTGTGTGTATCTTTCATGTGTGTGTATCCTGGGTGTGTGTATATCTTGTGTATATATTCTGTGTATATGTATCTTGTGTATGAATGTTTCTTGTGTGTGTCTGTGTGTGTGTAACTTTTCAAGACGGGAAGCGTCGGTGATCGTCGGTTAGAGCCCGTCATAGTAACAAGCGCACACCAATACGCATAAACTGGAAAGTCAACTATGTCTTCTGTCGGAGTAACTAGTATTCGTCGCAAGGCGTTGAAGATGGTCGGTTAGTGGCCGTCATAGTAACAAGCGCACACCATTAAGCAATTTGAGACGACAATTATGTCTTTGCTGGGTAACGAGTATTCATCGCGAAGCCTCAAAGATCGTCGGTTCGGAGCCGTCATAGTCACAAACAAGCGCACACTAATACACAGGATCCGAGAATACTATAATGTATGTGTGTGTATCTTGCGTGTGTGTGTATCTTGCGTGTGTGTGTATCCTGTCTGTGTATCTTTTGCTTGTGTATCTTGTGTGTGTGTCATGTGTACGTATCTTGTGTGTGTATTTTGTGTGTGTGTTTTGTTTGTGTGTGTATCGTGTGTGTGTATCTTCCGTGTATGTATATTGTGTCTGTGCATATTGTGTGTGTGTGTGTGTGTGTATCTTGTATGCGTTCGTATCATGTATGTGTGTATATTTTGTGTGTGTATATTGTGTGTGTATATTCTGTGTGTATCGTGTGTGTTTGCATCTCGTGTGTATTTTCTGTGTGTATCTTGTGTGTATGTGGGTCTGTGTATCTTGTATGTGTGTGTATCCTGTGCGTGTGTGTATATTTTGTGTGTGTGTATCTTGTGTATGTGGGTATCTCGTGTGTCCATGTAGCTCCCGTGTGTGTGCATCTTCCGTATGTGTGAGTGTGTGCGTGTATATTTCATGTATGTGTATCCTGGGAGTGTGTATATCTTGTGTGTGTATCCTGTGTATATGTATCTTGTGTATGTGTGTTTCTTGTATGTGTGTCTGTGTGTGTGTAACTTTTTAAGTCGGAAATCGTTGATGATCGTCGGTTAGAGCCGTCATAGTAACAAGCGCACACCAATACGCATAAACTGGAAAATCAACTATGTCTTCTGTCGGAGTAACTAGTATCCGTCGCAAGTCGTCGAAGATGGTCGGTTAGTGGCCGTCATAGTAACAAGCGCACACAAATGCGCAGACAAAGACGTCTTCTGTCGGAGTAACTAGTATTCGTCGCTAAGCGTCAAAGGTCGTCGGTTTGGGGCCGTCATAGTAACAAACAAGCGCACACTAATACGCAGAATCCAAGAAGACTAGTATGTGTGCGTGTATCTTGCATGTGTGTGTGTATCTTGTATGTGTGTCCTGTGTGTGTATCCTGGGTGTGTGTATATTGTGTGTGTGTGTTCATGTATCTTGCGTGTGTATATCTTGTCTGTGTATCCTGTCTGTGTATCCTGTGTGTGTATCTTTTGTGTGTGTATCTTGTGTGTATGTGTATCCTGTGTATGTATCTTGTGTGTGTATTTTGTGGGTGTGTTTTGTCTTTGTGTGTATCTTGTGTGTGTATCTTGTGTGTATGTATCTTGTGTTTGTGTATCTTGTGTGTGTGTATCTTGTATGTGTGTATCTTGTATGCGTGTGTATCATGTATGTGTGTGTATCTTGTGTGTATATCTTGTGTGTGTATATTGTGTGTGTATCTTCTGTGTGTATCGTGTGTGTATGCATCTCGTGTGTATCTTGTGTGTGTATCTTGTGTGCTTGTGGGTCTGTGTATCTTGTATGTGTGTGCACCATGTGCGTGTGTGTATCTTGTATGTGCGTGTGTGTGTATCTTGTGTGTGTATATTTTGTGTGTGTGTATGTGTGGGTGTGGGTATCTCGTGTGTCTGTGTAGCTCCCGTGTGTGTGCATCTTCCGTATGTGTGAGTGTGTGTGTGTATATTTTCATGTGTGTGTATCCTGGGTATGTGTATATCTTGTGTGTGTATCCTGTGTATATGTATTTTGTGTATGTGTGTTTCTTGTGTGTGTCTGAGGTGTGTGTGTAACTTTACAAGTCGGAAAGCGTCGATGATCGTCGGTTAGAGCCCGTCATAGTAACAAGCGCACACCGATACGCATAAACCGGAAAGTCAACTATGTCTTCTGTCGGAGTAACTAGTATCTGTCGCAAGGCGATGAAGATGATCGGTTGGTGGCCATCATAGTAACAAGCGCACACCCTTACGCCGAATTCGAGACGACAATTATGTCTTTGCTGAGTAACTAGTATCCGTCGCGAAGTGTCGGAGATTGTCGGTTAGGGCCCGTCACAATAACAAGCGAACACAAATGCGCAGAGTCCGAGAAGACATTGATGTCTTCTGTCGGAGTAACCAGTATTCGTCGCGAAGCGTCAAAGATCGTCGGTTCGGAGCCGTCATAGTAACAAACAAGCGCGTGTGTGTGTATCTTTCATGTGTGTGTATCCTGGGTGTGTGTATATCGTGTGGGTGTATCCTGTGTATATGTATCTTGTGTATGTGTGTTTCTTGTGTGTGTGTCTGTGTGTGTGTTACTTTTTAGGTTGGAAAGCGTCGATGATCGTCGGTTAGAGCCCGTCATAGTAACAAGCGCACACCGATACGCCTAAACCGGAAAGTCAACTATGTCTTCTGTCGGAGTAACTAGTATCTGTCGCAAGGCGTTGAAGATGATCGGTTAGTGGCCATCATAGTAACAAGCGCACACCATTACGCATAATTCGAGACGACAATTATGTCTTTGCTGAGTAACTAGTATCCGTCGCGAAGTGTCGAAGATTGTCGGTACGGAGCCGTCATAGTAACAAACAAGCGCACACTAATACGCAGGATCCGAGAAGACTAATATGTGTGTATGTATCTTGCGTGTGTTTGCGTATCTTGTATATGTGTCCTATGTGTGTATCCTGGGTGTGTGTGTGTCTTGTGTGTGTTCATGTAACTTGCGTGTGTATATCTTGTCTGTGTATCCTGTTTGTGTATCCTGTGTGTGTATCTTTTGTGTGTGTATCATATGTGTATGTGTATCCTGTGTATGTATATTGTGTGTGTGTATTTTGTGTGTGTGTGTGTGTGTTTTGTTTGTGTATGTATCTTGTGTTTGTGTATCTTGTGTGTATGTGTATCTTGTATACGTATGTATCATGTGTGTGTGTATATCTTGTGTGTGTATATTGTGTGTGTATCTTCTGTATGTATCGTGTGTGTATGCATCTCGTGTGTATCTTGTGTGTGTATCTTGTGTGTATGTGGGTCTGTGTATTTGTATGTGTGTGCATCCTGTGCGTGTGTGCATCTTGTGTGTGAATGTGTGTGTATCTTCTGTGTATGTATATTGTGTTTGTGTATCCTGTGTGTGTGTGTGTGTGTATCTTGTATGCGTGTGTATAATGTATGTGTGTGTATCTTGTGTGTGTGTGTTCATGTATCTTGCGTGTGTATATATTGTTTGTGTATCCTGTCTGTGTATCCTATGTGTGTATCCTTTGTGTGTGTATCTTGTGTGTATGTGTATCCTGTGTATGTATCGTGTGTGTGGATTTTGTGTGTGTGTTTTGTTTGTGTGTGTATCTTGTGTGTGTATCTTCTGTGTATGTATCTTGTGTTTGTGTATCTTGTGTGTGTGTGTGTGTTATCTTGTATGCGTGTGTATCATGTATGTATGTATATTGTGTGTATATATTGTGTGTGTATATTGTGTGTGTATCTTCTGTGTATGTTTTTTGTGTTTGTGTACCTTGTGTGTGTGTTATCGTGTATGCGTGTGTATCATGTATGTATGTATATTGTGTGTATATCTTGTGTGTGTATATTGTGTGTGTATTTTTTCTGTGTGTATCGTATGTGTGTGCATCTCGTGTGTATCTTGCGTATGTATCTTGTGTGTATGTGGGTCTGTGTATCTTGTATGTGTGTGTATCATGTACGTGTGTGTATCTTGTGTGTGCGTGTGTGTATCGTGTGTGTGTGTATCTGTTGTGTGTGTTTATCTTGTGTGTGTGGGTATCTCGTGTGTCTGCGTAGCTCCCGTGTGTGTGCATCTTCGGTATGTGTGCGTGTGTGTGTATCTTCCATGTGTGTGTATCCTGGGTGTGTATATCTTGTGTGTGTATCCTGTGTATATGTATCTTGTGTATGTGTGTTTCTTGTGCGTGTGTGTGTGTAACTTTTCGAGTCGGAAAGCGTCGATGATCGTCAGTTAGAGCCCGTCATAGTAACAAGCGCACACTAATACGCATTAACCGGAAAGTCAACTATGTCTTCTGTCGGAGTAACTAGTAGCGTCGCAAGGCGTTGAAGATGGTCGGTTAGTGGCTGCATAATAACAAGCGCACACCATTACGCAGAATTCGAGACGACAATTATGTCTTTGCTGAGTAACTAGTATCAGTCGCAAAGTGTCGAATATTGTCGGTTAGGGCCTGTCACAATAACAAGCGCACACAAATGCGCAGAGTCCTAGAAGACAATGATGTCTTCTGTCGAAGTAACTAGTATTCGTCGCGAAGCGTCAAAGATCGTCGGTTCGGATCCGTCATAGTAACAAACAAGCGCACACTAATACGCAGGATCTGAGAAGACTATTATGTGTGTATGTATCTTGCATGTGTGTGTGTATCTTGTATGTGTGTCCTATGTGTGTATCCTGGGTGTGTGTGTCTTGTGTGTGTGTTCATGTAACCTGCGTGTGTATATCTTGTTTGCGTATCCTGTTTGTGTATCATGTGTGTGTGTATCTTTTGTGTGTGTGTGTGTATCAAGTGTGTATGTGTATCCTGTGTATGTATCTTGTGTGTGTTTATTTTGTGTGTGTGGTTTGTTAGTGTATGTATCTTGTGTTTGTGTATCTTTTGTGTGTGTATCTTGTATGCGTGTGTATCATGTATGTATGTGTATCCTGTGTGTATATCTTGTGTGTGTATATTGTGTGTGTATCAGCTGTGTGTATCGTGTATGTATGCATCTCGTGTATATCTTGTGTGTGCATCTTGTGTGTATGTGGGTCTGTGTATTTGTTTGTGTGTGCATCCTGTGCGTGTGTGTATCTTGTATGTGAGTGTGTGTATCTTCTGTGTATGTATCTTGTGTTTGTGTATCTTGTATGTGTGTGTGTGTATCTTGTATGCGTGTGTATCTTGTATGTGTGTTTATCTTGTGTGTGTGTTCATGTATCTTGCGTGTTTCTATCTTGTCTGTGTATCCTGTCTGTGTATCCTATGTGTGTATCTTTTGTGTGTGTATCCTGTGTCAACTATCACACTAATACGCAGGATCCGAGAAGACTATTATGTGGGTATGTATCGTGCGCGTGTGTGTATCTTGTATATGTGTCATATGTGTGTATCCTGGGTGTGTGTGTTTTGTGTGTGTGTTCATGTAACTTGCGTGTGTTAATCTTGTCTGTGTATCCTGTTTGTGTATCCTGTGTGTGTGTATCTTTTGTGTGTGTTTTGTTTGCGTATGTATCTTGTGTTTGTGTATCTTGTGTGTGTGTATCTTGTATGCGTGTGTATCATGTATGTGTGTGTATCTTGTGTGTATATATTGTGTGTGTATATTGTGTGTGTATCTTCTG
>JAUOBX010377787.1:0-10762 GCA_032360705.1 Eupentacta quinquesemita
ATTAGTACACTATTAGTCACTCGGAGTTGCGGTACTTTGAAGAATACAAACAAAACGAGGCCATTGCCTAGAATGCCAATAGCAGCAATAGTACAATATACTACGTCAGCTATATCGAGTGGTTCACTCGCGGGTTCTTCTGTTGTATTATTGTTCCAGTTGGCAGTAACTAGAACTGCCATCATGAAATAACTACAACATTCACACTTCTACTACATTCGTTCATACGGTCCTGAAGGAATTTGAACCCCGAGACACATTAATGATCCAATGTTGAGCTAAGAATCATGCAAACGAGAGTTATATTCGATATTCATGGAGTCGGTGATTGGTCTGAGTTCGTTAATATTATCAAGTAGGCCTATTATACAAAACAAATTCATCCGCAAGTATAATAATTAAGAACACTCCAATCACACTGTATCTGGACTTATTAGTTATATCAAGTTGTTCGCTCACATGTTCTTCCGTTGGGCACAATCAAACTCACAAACAATTGCAAACAATTCTCAAGTATGAAAATAATACACGGTAACTATCCTCATACGGACAGTGAGCAGATGGAATACGCACGTAAAATGGATTCACATAATAACACTTCCGGAAAATCAGTCCTCAATCAGTAAAACACAGAGTACCCAGTCTGCCAGTAGTTGTGTTGAGCGGTCCGCTCAGAGGTTCCTCTGTTTGTATTGAATATTACAACAACATCAAGCTCCATTACCACGAAACGAAACAGGACTCATACATCAATAAACGAACATAAAATAATTGATAATTAGAATTGTGTCTCAATCTCACGCAGACAGTAAGCTGAAGGAATACTCAGGAACAACCAAATGTAAAAGTATCAGGCACTAACATCTCTCAGCTCAATTTTGATCCAGAACACAATATCTGCTGAAACTGTTCTGACAGACTGTTCGCTCGACCACAACTCATACTGTATAACCTGTCCCGCGCGCGAATAATCGAGGATGCCGTTGACTGAAACATTACACACGATGTAAAGCATGCACGCACTATGCACTGTCAATGTTAACACTGTTGAGCAAAATTCCCAATGAGGCAACTGCTAAATATGGGCGTCATATGACACAGTTGTCACGACTAATACTATAAACAGTACATTTGTTAGTGTCGGCATCACCGCCAGTCATATCCTCCTGGCCCCACAGAAAGCAAGCTTGTAATCAGGTTCAATCCTACAGTGTTTTTGACATGTCCGCTCCGTTGTTCACAGAGGGGAAGGAAAGTGTCCTACGTTATAATATACAAATCGAGACGATGGCTACATGTGCTGACAAGTTAAAGACACAGGTGTAGGTGTGATTCAACTGACACTGTTCCAAATATCATACAGTACATCGAGGACGTCGTAGATGTTTAGTAACAAGAATTTCCGTTATGAAGTTGGGACAATGTTCACACGTCCACTACGTTCACACTAACATAAAGGAACCTGGAAACCGAGACATGTTAAAAGTTAAATTCAATATTCAACACGTACGCAAACAAGATACACTTGTATTTGATCTCCATGTAACCTATCAATATAATCGGTCTGAGTTTGGAACTATTATGAAGTAAGCTATGGTGTATAACACTGTCATATGCAAGTATACAATCACTCAATCACAAGTTATCTAGATTTTTGACCTATAGTCATAACACGTTGGTCGCTCACATGTAGGCCCACACAACACAACATATTATCACGACCCAGTAGGAAAACAAAGTACACTCTCAGGCAGTCAGCAGACTGAATACGTAAGTTCTACACAGTATAATACGTAGTTCAGTGAAGTGTAATACATGATAACATTCTCAAGTCGACGAACAGTACATCTATCATGTCAGGCGATCCGCACAGAGGTATATCTGCTGTATTAATATCTTTATATAATTTGCACGGAACAAAACAAAATCCGAAAACAAAAATGTCACATGGGCTGAGGTGCACCTGAACTCCAAGCCGATAGTAAACGGAACTGCAGAACCAATGCAGCTACCTGATAAGAAACAAATATAATATATATATATGAAATCCTCCGAGTTCAAATTCGATCCATAAGAAGATATCTACCCACACATATACTGATTGCTGGGAAGTGCTGCGGATAGAATGTCGTTTTGACGAACATATACGTAAACATATACCAGCACTATTATAGTTAGAGGAATGACCGCTGGAACTGTTCTGGCAGATTGTGTCTCTCGACTACAAATTATATTAATCTGTGCAGTCTTCTCGAACTCTCGTCAGTGGTTGAAATGCACCAGCGTAAAGGCAGCTCGTGAATACGTTAATGCCGGTACCATTTGACTATTATAGTTATGACGGGTGAGGAATGAGCGCTGAAACTGTTCTGGAAGATTGTGTCGCTCGACTACAACTATATTGCTCGATGCAGTCTCCTCGACCCCTCGTCAGTGAATGAAATGTACCGACGTAGTATTCACATTTGAGAAATGAGCACTGAAACTGTTCTGGCAGATTGTGTCGCTCGACTACAACTTATATTGCTCGATGTCGTCTTTCGACATCTCTTCGGTAAATGACATGCGCCCTCCTTTGTTGTACTGTGCGCAAATAATCGAAGATCCCTTGGAAATGAAGCATTACACACAGGCGTGTACTTAGTTATTTTCATATTCTTCGAAACTGCTAGGAAATCGAACTAGGACACAGTTGTTACCAATGGTATTATTGACAGTCATTTTGTTAATCTCCTCTTAACTGTCTGTCATTATATCCCCACTTCGGTGATATAATGGTTTTGCCTTCGCCGTCACCGCCGCCGCCGCCGTCTCCGCCGCTGCCGCCGTCTCCGCCGCCGCCGCTGCCGCCGCCGCCGGAAGATATTCGTGTTAACGCAATAACCCTCCAACGCAATGTCCAATTCATTCGGAACTCAGCACACATTCCCGTCCCAAAGAAATTTCGGATGGGTTCGAAAGAAGACATTGAAAATATCAAGTTCGTTCGATTGACATGAAACTTGGTGGATGTGGACTACAGTTGGTCCCGTAAAACATGACGGTAATTTTGAAGTCACCCGAGGTCAAATTTGCGTAATTTTCGCAACTTTGTTGGATTCATACGGAACTTAGTGGTTTGGACTACATTCAGTCCCGAAAAACATGGCGGTAATTGCGAGGTCACTGGAGGTCAAATTTGCGTAATTTC
Organism: Eupentacta quinquesemita; assembly: GCA_032360705.1. NCBI lineage: Eukaryota > Metazoa > Echinodermata > Holothuroidea > Dendrochirotida > Sclerodactylidae > Eupentacta > Eupentacta quinquesemita. The sequence continues at coordinate 3,191 of JAUOBX010377787.1, forward strand.
TCAACTTCGCTGGATTCAAACAAAACTTGGTGGATGTGGTCTACAGTTAGTCCCGAACGACATGGCGGTTCCAAAGAACATGAAGGTCATCTCAAGGTCACCGGTGGTCCAACTTCAAAGGAGGTGCAAAGCCTCGAATTAGCGGCCTTGAGTACATCGTAGAAAGTGGGGATATACACGTTTGCGGTACAACCGCCGGGAGTTGTCTAGTTTCCTTCTGATTCTACAGGAAGCAACTTTGTAAAAGAATCTAAACCTACAATGTTGTTGTAATGACTGGCTTGATTGTTCACAGAGAGGAAGGAAGGGATACCGCGTGGTATAATATACAGACCGGGTCGATAGGTGCATGCTGAATTGCAGCTAGGAAATCCATCCAAAATTATAATTAGCTGGAAATTGATAACTTTCTGGAATTATGCAACAAAAGGATACTGATAACTGCGATTTTTTCAGAACTGAAAAGGCTATCAATTTGTTATAATAATCGTTGACCAACCTGTAGCTTTCAGAAGTCACTCATTTACTTTCATCAACAGTATGATCGCCTTTGCCCTAGTTTGCCTTACCCCTTACTCTGCACCTAAAATATTGTAACAACGTGAATTATATCCACGGGTTGGTTGATAGCCTTTTGACACATCTGAAACGAAAATTTGAACGTTGTTTAAACCATCACAAAACATAACTATTTGATTGCCAGGTGATGTCTCAGCTTATGAATGCGTCACCTTGGAGCCAGGATTCCCTGCGATTTTACTTACGCCACACGTATGGTAGGTACCCTGTGGACGCGATGAAGTATCGTATACAACTCAGGAGATGATTCAATGGATGAATGCGTCACCTCTGAGCCATGATACCCTGCGATGTATTTCATATAACCAGGAGATGATCCAATATACGATGATCCAGGACGATGTATTTTGATACACGTATGGTAGGTGAACGCGATAAAGTAGCATAACAATAACAATTCGACGGGTGTGAAAAAACACAAGGCTGTGCATGAAATGTGCGAGCTTGAAGAGTTTCCAACGAGTACCCCGTATAGCGTTGGGCTGTTTGTGGCTACACTTTCTGAGAAGTCATCGATGTGAAGTGGCGTTACAAGTTATCATCGGGTGAATAAGAGTGAGGGTTTTGCAATAAAAGCTGACTGTGAAGCGCTTGAGATTTGGGTCCCACATGCAATGTGCTATAAAAAAAATCATGGAAGAAAACCTATTGGCACATTATTTATAGTTATATTTTTGTCCATAGTTATGTGCTGAATGCCGTTTTTGCAGCGCCATTCCAGCCAAAACATTCATTGGAAATACCTAGGTAAAGATGTACTTCTACAAGCATTACCGGGTGCTGTTTGCAACGTGAAATTGGTCTGCCTGTATACTGGACAGAATGCAGGGCTAAAGTTAAACATGTTGGGTTCGCAGTTTCCTCATCTCATCTCGACAGCCTCCTGGGAAATTACCGTTTCCTGGCTGGGAATGAACGTGTCCTCACCTGTGTGACAAACCAATATAACTGTGTCTCTATAGTAATCGGGCAATGTTCTGTCGTAGGCGTGTTATTCAAACAGCATGATTACTGGTGCAATAACACGGTCCAGCGCATATTGGGTTCTTTTTTTACAATTTTTTTCTGTCAAGGTGCAGTAATATATTCAATTAAATTACCAGTGATTACCACGGTCATTTACAAATTACAGGAACTTTGTATTTATTGGACTGTACGAAGTTCGTTATTGATCAGTGTCGTCACACGTCAGCACATGTTCATCAGTTGCCTCAATTTGTGTTGGAGGAATGGCTTCTGTCAAGATGCAGTAATATGTTCAAATCATTTACCAGTGATTACTAAGGTCATTTAAAAATTACAGAAACGTTGTATTTATTTGATTGTGCGACGTTTGTTATTTGATCAGTGTCGTCACACGTCAGCACATGTTCAGTTGCATCAATTTGCCTGTGTAGAAGTCATTTCAGTTGATGGTTTATCAAAATTAGGACTTGTACCCTTTCTTGTCGTAAATATCATTCGGTGAAAGTACTGGCGGGGTCTCTGACTTTTTGTCGAGGTCAGGTTAAAACACAGAAGACTGATCCACGATACAATGACGCATCCCTTTGGTGAAGCATTGGATAGTGCTGTTGTGTCAGTTCCGGTGCTGGGCTAGAACGTGGAAGTCAATTTGAGTTTTTTCACCTGGACAATGTCTCTGGGTCATACGAGAGTAGATTCCACATGTTCTCACACACTACTCACTGTATTAGTGGCTTGATATTTCTGCAGAGTAAGTTGAGTCCCAGAGTATTCATCATAGTTGTATACATCAAAACTGCATGTCAGATTGTACACAACTGTGTTTCAAGTTACTCTTGGTCATCTTGAAACACTTCACACATCGATTGGGCCAAACGACTGTTTGGGCTCTCTGTCATACTATACTCCCGTGAAATCTGTGTTCCGTTTCTACTATCACTTGTAGTATCTTCAAATACTGCTGGTGGGAGACACTGCTGGAGTGTCTAATGATAGGGTGCTCGGAGTGAAGGGTTGGTTAGGGTCAGTTGTCTGGTTTGCTATTGTCAACTGTAGCTGCCCGAGAATTGGTTACGGGTGCACCGAGGCATGACATTTACTATTGAATGATCAGCTGTAGGCGCGCCCTCAAGATAGATACTTGTCATTATGGTGCGTAAGCCTCGCCTCGCTAATCCGACCTGGTAGTCAAAGGGTTAATAACTGATTCGTGGTACTGTTCCTGGTGCCATACAGGCTAACTAGAAAATGTTCCGAATATGCCTCCACGGCTTCAAACCATGTTAGGCTTATACAGGTTTGTCATGTTCGTAAGCAGAAACTCAAAATTGATCGTATGTGGTTGATAGTTATCGGAAAGAAATGAAAACAGGCTAGCCTAACTCAGTTAATTGGTTGATTTTGTCACACTAACTGTTTCGATTTAGCTGCTGCAACTTAAAATAAACTGCAACCCGAGAGACTATTTCCCTAATAACTTCAGGTGATCCAACGACAGGACGAATCCGCCATCTTTCACAGGAACTGGACTGAATACAGGGAAGGGTTTGGTTCTGTAGACCACGGAATGTGGCTTGGCAATGACAGAATCTACAGGTTGACCAATCAAAAGGCTTATCGTATGCGTATTGATGTTACGGACAGAGACGGGCGAGGCTACTACGCAACCTACAGTGCATTCCGTATCACCGACGAATCCGACAAGTACAGACTGGTTTCTGTCGGATCATATGGCGGCACAACAGGTCAGTAGCTATTGGATATCGGAAGGAATGTGCGCAAAATATATTGCTTTTTCATTTCTCATTATAATCTTGTGTCCACATCTCTTCCAATTGGAATTCTATATTGGTATCGACATCGTGATCTTACATGGATTCCTGATTCCTAATTATGTGGACGCCTTTGGGATTGCGTGTTTCGTTAGTTATCGCTGCCGAGTATTCACTTCATTTCTTCTCCCAGGTCAATGTGCTACTATTATTATTATTAGTAGTAGTAGTAGTAGTAGTAGTAGTAGTAGTAGTAGTAGTAGTAGTAGTAGTAGTAGTAGTAGTAGTAATATTGCCGATTATATCATAATATTATAGAAGTGAATGATTGTCTGAACTAATTTATATACCAGAACACGTATGTTACGATATCAAGGTACTGAGATTAGGCCTCCCCCAGCATGCGTGTGGTGGAATTCCTCATGGATGCGGCATGCAAATAAATTTGAAACATGTGGGCACATGTAATCAATGTCTCTGAATGAGCACTGATAATGCAAGCATCACTACCACCGTTTGTTGTGTAATATCTTCTTCTTAAAGTAATCTGAACTCCATCAGAGCCTACATGAGCTTTTTAATAACATTTTTAAACATTATAAACCCTAGCCCAAATCAAACCATATCAGCATTTAGGACGCGGAAGATTCTATTGGTATACTGTTGTTCTAAAATATAGGCCCATATGGCCTACCGAATCCTAGCAGACCGTCATCTACTGTCAGTTATATATCGTTCGGTCTACACTTTATAAGGCATATAAATATATATATATATAATATTGCAGTATATGCTGCCACGTGCTCTTTGGAATTGACGGAGGTTTCTCACCTAAATAACCTTGAGCACTTGGTGAAAAACACGATATCAGATTAACATGCCTATCCAGGTTAGTATATACACATATCACTCTATAAACAAAAGAGTGAACCATTCACCTACCTACCCCGCCCAGTTTTCGGATTCCCCTGAGCCTAGGAGAACCCCGCGTACCATCAAGAAGACTCATCGACGTTTTTTCAGTATTTGCATGATTTGATCTATCCGTGATATGTGAACAGAACTAGAAAGTCAAGAGGTGGGAGTGATTCCGTGACTGCATTGACCTCTGATGGCCTCAACAATAGGGATCCTGTTGTTCATTTTATGGGGAACCCACACTATATTAGGGTTCTTGTAATTGCCTGCTCTGACCAATCATTCCGGACCTATGGTGATAGCTTCGACCTCTGTTGACCTCAGATGACATCAGACCTGACCCCAGAACAATACGGATCAGATACTCACCATGGAGAATACACATGCCAAGTTTGAGCGACACCCATTCATGTGGGGTCGAGCTATCTTGTGAACAAGCTGCAATTGGCAAGTACATTATCGATTTTCCACGCTTTCCCAAGTCTTCCCCCGAAACGGCTATCGTACACACCAAAACATTAGGGGTCTTGTACTCTCGGAAACGAAGCTACATACGTGACTCCAGCCTGGCCGGACCAAGCATTCCAAGACTCATGCTGTTTACAGAGTTGTGACCTATGTTGACTTCAGATAATCTCTAACCTGACTTCAAACAATAGGTATTATGTACTCATCACGGGAAACACACATACCATGTCTGTCTTATGACCTGTATTATCATTGCGAGGTCTGCTGATTTCGAGCCCATCAGCGTGTTCACTGTTGCAGGCATGCATACCAAGTTCCATATGAATCGGACAAAGCGTTAGCTATATAGTGAGTTATTTGCGCTAACGGTTCCCGGCGAAAACATTTCACGTGTCGCGAGATATGAATACAGACTGAACTCGCAACCAAGCAACAATGAAAATGTTATGCCTTCCCCTGCATGTCAGCATTGCATGGCTTTCATTTGGTCCCAAACCTCCCGTAGATAGGCACTCCAAGACCAGCATAGCAACATCTATCCGCTGCAATCTGTCATTCCGATTCTGACTGCCTTCCATTTTAGTTTGAGCTGGCTCTGAATGTCAGGTAGAATCCATCTCCATTGACAGATGCCCTCCTTGGATATATCGATCCACTGATCCAACAATTACTGAGGAACCAATTGGGTTACTGAAGTCGCTGGCGGCGACCAGGTGCGATGCATTACTCCGCCCACTGTATTCGGGCACAATCATACGACTGCGGGTTAGAGGTTCCTAGAATAATCCCGCAGTATTCCCTGCCTGTCGTAAAATGCGACTGAAGAGGGGAGGACGGTTGAAGGAGAGAGAATGAGGATGGGAGTTAGACAGGTATAACGGGTAGAGAACAAGCAAACGCGGGTTCCCTGTGTATCCTGAGTTCTGGCCTACGCAGTTTTCCAGGTTCTGTTTCTGGACACCATGCAGCAGCTGACGTTGGTTGTGCATGCAGGTGGGTGGGGCTGCTTGGAGAGTGGAATCCATGTGTGTGTAGGGACAATCGTGATGCCACCTCCCACTGGCAAGTCTACTCCTCAAGGTTTCTTAGTAGCTCTACTGACTCGTATTTTGATGACCTTTCGTCAGCTGTTTTTTCTGTTTTTCCCGGGTTCCTAGCTCTGATTACATAAAACCAAAATGCTGTAGGAAGGGAACAAGTCGGGTGGTGGATCCCGAATCCTTCCGCACCACTCAAACAGGAATATCTGAGCCTCCTGGAGATTCATTTAAATTCATATTTTGTGTTACAGGTCCACATCGGACAATGTAATCTTCAGAATTATAGAAACAACCATCTTGTTGCAGCTGCCACAGTGCGGAATGTGGTAGGGCTAATCATTTTCAACAGACTGATCTCGTGCTTGGTGCAGGCTGGACGTCTCACAGGGTATGACCTGTGTAAGCTGGATGGGCCTACTCCCCGGCCTGCGCAATGTGGCAGAGATGGTTACATGTCTGACACCACCTTTCCTTCAAACAGAATATGACTGAAGTCTACGATAGCGCATTGTAGGGAACCAGAACACACGTGCACAAGTACCCAAGTGGAAATATGAATCAACCCACTGTTATACGAAACGATGCGCACTGGAAATAATTCAGCGTACGGTTGATCAGTGACGATTGGCAAGCAACAGTTCCAAGATCTGAGTTTGATCAGGGTTGGATCCCCACCCATACCGTTTTCCAAAAGTGGTCGTAATTGCAATTGTGATTTGGCTAGGTCTCGGCGTCCATATTATGCTGTGCTGGAGTAAACTCCAGGGTTATGCGGGGGGATTTCAGGTTATTAAACCAAATTTCATGTTCGCTTTAAACGCTAACACTCACCCCTAAACTGATCCCCGATCTTAACAACAGAGAATATGATCAATGATTTATATATATTACAATTGTATACGCATGGTACATGCTTATACGCATATAACAAATGTTTATGCATCTACCCTGATCCACTTTTGATTTCCGTTGGTCACATATCTTTTTAGGAGAGCGTGAATCGGAGCGTGAATCGAAGTAAACAGCCTATACCATAAACCTAATTACTCATATGCTGTTATTATATTTGGCATCATGGATCGTGTGGTCCCACTTAATAAATCCAGGCATTATATATGTCGTTAACTAGGAGGCCTAGATGCATAATGATGCAGTCAATGTATAGCAATGTATTATATTGTATAGGAAAAGAGGAAGTACCATGATTATATGATTACCATGGTATTGTTATAATAATACGGTGACCTATTGTATCGTTATAACAACAAGATTACCCTATAGTAATTTTGAAACATGGGCTATATCATGATCAATAACATGCTGCGTAACAAAACACATGGGTGGTCTTTCATTCTCAACTGAGCGTATCATTCGACACAGTGATCTGTTTAAATGTCCTCATAATACGCCTCGGGCTAATTCTAATAAGAGATGTGAGATATGCATGTCTTAATACATCTTTGAAGACTGTGCGACATGCAAACTGTCAGCTGTAGTTGTATGTTGGCTAGACTTTTCCCGCATCTCATTTTTCCCATGCCACTCAGTTAATATTCATGAAGCACCTCCCCTGGGGAAAAGTCAAACTTCACACCTGATTTTAGCCGCTATACGTGCATAGAAGTAGGATACACTATTCAGCGATCACGAACCACAGGAACCCATATGATACTAATTCGAATACAAATATGAACTAGAAAGCCAAAAGGCTTAGTGATTCCTTGACTCCAATGACCTATGATGGCCTCAACGATAGAGATCATGTACTTTCCATGAGACACCCATATATATACCACAACACAATGGGGTTCTTGTAATTGCCTGCTCAG
>JAUOBX010377898.1:0-10762 GCA_032360705.1 Eupentacta quinquesemita
GAGTGAACAAAAATGTGCCCTGCACAACCATGCTCATACTGACATCAAACATGACCACTGAAAAATCCATAAACATGTTTTATGGAGCCCTCCCATAGGAACATCATGACCCCATGACCTGGAATGGAATGAGCATACTACTGTCTTACCTTGTATCGGGAGAGTTGGGTCAGCTAATTTACGCGACAGGAGAGAGTCCAGAAGTTTCCTCAGTTCCTTGAAGATCACAGCAGTCTTTGCAGGAGCCTGTGGATTCAATGGACAATTTATTGGAATAAAAGTAATTTTAGTAATTAGATCGAACATTGCCACACACCGATATACAGGACATCACACACAACATGTAGTTGCCAATTTTCTGGTTGTGGAATAGGTGATGTTGTGCGGGTTCAATTTGATTTGATTGCTACGGTTTCAGGAAGCCACTGAAAGCTCATCGAGGGCCGTGTTGAACGTGGATGAGCACCGGAGATAATTCTCGCCTTCGCTTTTCGACCAGTGCTCAGTTACTGAGGCAGGGGTGTACAGTACCAATTCCAATCTGCTCCCGGGACTGCCAATTTACGTCCCCATCCAACAGACGACCAGTGAACCTGGAAGAGCCGAAGCTTTTGCTTCCTTGTATTTTCGAAGTTCAACCATGTTAACTGCATACAGCCGACCGACCAGACTCATCGCAGCTAACCGACAACAACCCCCCATGATTACCAAGTCCACTGTGCCACAGCAGAGCCTGGACACCAAGACCCCGTCAGTCGTCACTGTGAGTACAGCCACCCCTGGTGAGAAGAACACACAATGGTGGCAGTGGGAATCGAACCCGGATTGAACTGGACCTATTGCATTATCGAGCGTCACTGATGCCGCTCGACCACTCTTTGGGCCAGGTATCTATTGGTACAAGGGATCTATCTATTCATACAGTTTCGGTTGCAGGAAACCTCTAATGAAGTCAAAATTATGTGAGGTCGATACAAAATGCTGAATGTGGCGGAAGGTTCCTTCCTCACAAAGTCATCTAACGCCTAATTATACACGAGCTGATATATATTTCTGATTTCTTCATCTCACGCCTCTTTGGCAGATGCTAGTCCTTGCCAGGATGCATTTTTTTATTCACTCCTTATCCGACGTAGCTAGGAGTACTATTCGTTTTTGGCGCTGAAGTCGTGATATGATTGATAGCGGTCTGAGACTTTCTACACTGTGATGACTACAAACAGGCAAGCGATTCCAATATCTCAGTCTTGTAGCCTAACACCAGGTAACATTATACATAACCTCATAATAGCGGGATAATAGCAAAGTATGCACTCACTGGAGGTGAACATTCATGAGAATTTCGACTCCAATCACACCGAGGCCTTCAACACGTACTTACACGTTCACATTAACCATGCGCGAGAGCCAATATCGGCAAACACTATAGCCGCATTCATTTGCAGCTTTCAAGCACCCGTTGAACCCCGAGCAAGAGTCCAGGCTTGAGCCTGGCGCCTCAAACTCCCCGAGCTACCCAAGCAGCTGCACCAACTAATAGCTGACTCCAAATCACCAGCACACTGGGTCTCGTGTTGACATGATGCGATGGATAGAATTGCCCGCTTGAGGGTGCGCCATGTGACCAAGAATTACTTGTTACTGTTATTATTAGGCCATATTATTATTATCATACTGTCGTTTTGCAATCGTGACGATATCCAGTTCCTTTCCAGAGAGAAACTATACCCCTATTCTGATCGATATCCCCAAAGTAACAAGCACACTGGAAATTCACAGTCACGAAAGGCCTAAACCACAATCAATATGATACCGCCCCAACGAGTCACATCAGACCATTTGGTATACCTCTCGTTTTGTTTATCCCATGTCGGAGAAAGCCGAAATAATTCTCCCCATGCCCCCTTCCCCGTTGGGAAAATCCCCTCATCCCCCCCTCCTTAAGTACCCTGATATTGGACATGCGGTACTGTCAGCAAAATACGTCAAGCTGCTCACATGCCTGTCAAATCCCTTTAGGTCCCAATACAATAGCTAACAGGCATAGCTTGGGGAAGAAATAAAGCTCCTGCGGCAAGGACAAGTGACTGTTTCCTGACTTTCTGTGTCAGTGAAGCTGCGTTGACCCTGTAGGCCTGGACAATTGGAGGCATGACGTTTCGTGGGACCCCTGTGTTTTGTATCGTACCTAACTGTCTGAAGGGGTGGGCCTAAAGGCATGCAACGCTCATGCATATGAATATTACCTTCTGGCACGATGTCCAAGATAGCCGGTGGTATATAAATTGATGTTGTGGTATCGTTTCCTACCACTTCTCTCTCGTGGATATGAAGTTTAGTGTTTTCCTCAGAGAGATCAGTTTCAAGGCGGGCAGTTGCGTTTAAGTCCACCGGTGTTCGAACGATGAAAGTCAGTCCTTTAGTAATCTCAGGGTCGACTTTGACGGCCTTTACTCCAACGTTGTCTTGAACGTCTGTGTAATTTCCAGGGTTGTGTTGCACGTTGGATATTTGTTGTTCTAGAGATGTGACAAGACTAGCAGTTCCCTCAGTTCCCTGTAGCCCATTTTCGTTGACTGCCATAACATTATTGACGGTTCCTACAACAGAGTCAGTGACCTGATGAAAAAGTAAAAAATTGGAGCATGATCTATTAGACCGTATAATGAATGTAGTGTTTAATGGAACCCAAACGTCGTCTGGTGTTTACCCTGGATGCAATGTTTGACTATTCAGCATTGACCACTAGGCCTATAGTGTTTGGCAAAGGAATCTTACATGTTAGTTATACACTGTAGTGTTGATTGGAGCGGAGAACTTGGTTCTCAGATATCGTTTCGGTAATGTTGTTGCCACAATCACTATGTGGAATTTCTCAAGGTGATTCCTTATCGAATTTTGTATGAAGTTGCGCTGTATAATATTGATCGTATACTATTGTTATGTTAGAAACTAGTCTAGGGATTAGGATTATTGTGAGAAAATAGTCAAAACTATTGTGTATCAAGGTGTATCGTCCATTGGATCGTGTTGTTATACAATGTCGTACCGTCGTACAACAGCGTGTAATTGTCGCGTTCTATGATAAACAGGCAGCTGATGTGTGTAGTGATTTTTTTTCCTCATCACTCATACTATAATACACTGCTTGATTCTGTATGGGCCTGCTTGGACAGGGTCGAGATGTTCGTCTACTTCTACTAGAGAGTCACACGCAATGAACATGTGAAGACACATAGTCTATCGCTCTCTCTATCTCTTTTGCAAACACGACAATGTGCACTGCCTGTGGGTCTGTGTTAGGATAGGGATCGGAATTAGGGATTACGGCTTCCGAGACAGTGCGATTTGTTTCGAATGACATACTGGTAAGAAAGTGCAGGATTATGCTACATACCTCTGGAGACGAACTACCAGTATCCACAATGTTTACCAATGATACAGCAACATCATCGATTTGTTCCGGCTCTAAATCGTTCGTCTGAGTCGTTACTAGCGCCAGATCACTGGCTACCTCCTCAACGTTATCGTCGGTGACAGTGGTCTGCAATGATATATTGTTAAATACTTGATAAAGGTGTGTGTGACATTGTGATGTGATGTTCTGGATATTTTTACTAGCAATTGTTCATGTTATCCACCAAATATTCACCCTCTTCTAGGCAGGCTACAATTAGCGATCTGATTACAAAATATGTATGAGGACAGCCAAACGATATAGGGTACGCATCTGAGACCTCTAGACCATTCACCGTGGATGTGGGGCTCCACCAAGAATCAGCATTGAGCCCATCACCATCGACGTGCTGACAGAGGAGGTGAGGAAGAGTGCCCCTCTGGCAGATGATGTGGTTCTCTGTTCTGAAGATACGACACACAAACGAAAAGAATTAACAATTGGTGTACAACCCTTGAGAAAAGGAGACTGGAAGTTTCTGAGAAGAGAAAGTGCAGTCACTGGGAGACTGAGGCAGAGCTTAGAAATGGCACAAACGGCATACCAACATTGATAGAGTTCGAATATCTGGTCGGGAGCACTATTGAGAGCAAGGGAGGTGAAGACAAAGAGGTTATTAGACGACAGCAAGCTGGTTGAAATAACTGGAAGAAGACGAGTTGAATATTATGCGACAGGAAAGTGACAATTCGGGTAAAGGGAAAGATCCAAAGAGTCGCGGTCAAGCCAGCGATGCTTTGACATGGTAGCAACGCCTCTGACTGTGAACCAGGATTGAAGCTGGATGTGGCCGATATGAAAACGAATAGATGACCAGGAAGAATACAGTAAAGGATGTAGAGGTACGGAGGCCTTTGGAGGCGGAACGGCCGAGCGGGAAATGCAGGCGAGCAAAGCCAAGGGGGTTTGGCCATGTGGAGAGGCGAGAAGACGGGAATGTGTGCGGGCGAGCGATAAATATGGCTATACCAGGGAAACGGTAGAGGGAAAGACCGAAAAGAAGGTGGCGGGACTGCCTGAGGGAGGATACGGATATGGTCAATGCAGACGAGGACGCTGCTATATGACAGGTGTTCATTGGGGAGGATGGTCCGTGTGGCAGCAACTCCACAATATTGAGTCTGAGAAGCCGGAAAAAGAAGCCAATTGGGGATCGGATTTGCTCAATTGATAGAGCTCCAAAATGGTTATCCGAAGATTGCGTGTCGAATCCTGGGTGGCTGGCTTTCTTAGTACGTCTTCGAGCAGGGTGCTTATATCCTCTCGTCTCAACCAGGCGTTATTAAGAACCAGTGATATAATCGAGTAGAGTAAGACATCTCAACAAGTCATTGACTTTATAGAACGCGATATTAGAGCGAGATATCATTATGATATTGTTACAATTCTGGCGAGAGGTGCAAGACAGGCCATGGTCTACATTATTTATGGGTCCAAGTATTTCTGTTGGGCATGAGTGTGGCAAATTATGTAACTTCTGATGTATGCTTATCAAAGGTGGCGTTAGAAACCTGTAACATACTTATATGTATGAGCAAATACTAATTAGTTCCAAAGCCTGTGTCAACCAGAGCACATGAAGGGTTTAATTCCTCCTCTATATGGGAGGAAAACTCTTTGAGACACAAACTCACAAGGTTGGAGGAGTCCCAGCATGTTAGGAAAATAATCTATATACATTATGGGTGTGGCCAGGTGTTATAATGTTACGCTCCACCCAACCTCATAATAGTAGTGTGCCTAGCATATTGAGGCACCCTTCTCATTGTTGAATAACCCAATTATGTAATGTCTAGTGACAAATTAGCTAATGCCTCGATTGCTCAATATAAGGTATTGCATATGAGTACACGCACTCTCACATAAACATCATACATGCATACATACATACATACGTAGGCCTACATGACAAATGTTAACTCACATCAGCGATTTGTTTTATTTCTTCAGCCAACTCGTCGGAGGAGTAGCAAGTCGAAAATACTGGAGAATCCCACTCGAAACTCAGGCATCGGCGTGTGGCTAAAGGCTCGTTTGCTATGAATGAGAGTTTTTGCAATATCATATAGAAGAACTTCAGTTAATTTGTATGCTTATGATACTAAACAGAACATTGTGAAATATTAACGGATAAAATAGGTAAGTGTTTTTATGAGAAGATTGAAAATACAGGCAGAGTAATAGTGGAATGGTCTCAATAGTGTTAACTGGATTAATATACGCTTGAGATTTGAGAGAATAAATGTTCCAATCTATCAAAACTATCCAGTTAATTGACAATGCATTCATCCTGCTGGTGCTCATTTTGTATCCAATATTGGAATACCATGCCATTTATCATAGATTACATGCATGCAGTCGGAATGAAATATAGATTTGATTACCAGTAGTGTGTTAAGGAAACTTACGATTTGTAGTATCTTCGCCACATGTCTCGCAGGAATCGGCGGTTGCTCCATTCGGCGTTGTATGGAATGAGAGATGCACTCCGGAGTAAGTCAATGATTCAGACGTACAATTCTGGCCCCCTGAAGGTAACATTGAGTATGGAATTTTATAACGACTATGGTGTAGACTATGGTGAAGACAATTGGGAAAACTTTTGTGAAGACTATGGTGAAACTATTGTGTCGACTATGGTGAAGACTATGGTGAAGACTATTGTGAAGACTATTGTGTCGACTATGGTGAAGACTATGGTGAAGACTATTGGGAAAACTATTGTGAAGACTATGGTGAAGACTATTGTGTCGACTATGGTGAAGACTATCGTGTCGACTATGGTGAATACTATTGTGAAGACTATGGTGAAGACTACTGTGTCGACTATGATGAAGACTATTGTGAAGACTATGGTGAAGACTACTGTGTCGACTATGGTGAAGACTATTGTGTCGACTACTGTGTCGACTATGGTGAAGACTATTGTGTCGACTATGGTGAAGACTACTGTGTCGACTATGGTGAAGACTATGGTGGAGACTATGGTGAAGACTTTTGTGAAGACTATTGTGCCGACTATGGTGAAGACTATTGTGAAGACTATGGCAGGTGAATAATATAATGAAGACTATGGTGAAAACCATGTCGAAAACTATGGTGAAGTCTATTGTGACGAATATAGTGAAGACTATTGTGAAGACTAAACTGAAGACTGTTGTGCCGACTATTGTGGAAACTAATGTGACGGCTATGGTGATGACTATCGTGACGACTATAGTGGAGACTATTGTGAAGACCATGGTGAAGACTATGGTGAAGACTATTGTGCCGACTATCGTTAAACTATTGTGAAGACTATTGTGAAGACCATGGTGACGACTATGGTGAAGACAATTGTGCCGACTATCGTTAAAACTATTGTGAAGACTATGGTGAAGACTATCAGTAAGGGGATGCCGCCATATGTTATAGGGTTGAGGATTTACTCAAGTGAAACATCTTCACAGTTCACTGAACTGGTGAAGACTATTGTAACAACTATGGTATTGTGGAGCGTGGTAATCTAGTTGACTAGAGCGTCAAGCTGGTAATCCAGAGGTTACTGGTTCGAGAGTTATCCAAGTGTGCACTCTTGCCGGCTTGTATAGGATTAGTACCTGTGTCTGGCGAGTAAACCATAGAAGGAAAAAACTAATGTGAAGACTACTGCGAGGATTAATTTAGAGACAATTGTGAATTCTGTCCTTAGGCCCAAACAGTCGGTTTATAGAGAGTTCCTACAATATTCCATGCCTCGCGTGTTTGATGCTGTAATATAGGCCTAATACAAGAATAGTAACTCAACAGTTGGTGCTTGGTGGAGACAAGAATTTGAATTTGCACTCCATTATATGTACATTATATTCATAAATAATATACTACTAATCACTACTGATCACTATTGGCTGTGTGTGAGCATCCAATCGACAATTTTGAGGGTGGATCCTGTACTTTGTTCGTAACAAATATTAATGACAGTGGAAATCCTCATATGGTGATTCTGTTAATGCAACACAAAATTGGCGAATGGTTGATTATGAGATGGAATCAATGAAATCATCAAAGTTTGCATGGGCACCAGGCATACAGTAAAAAACATACGGTACAAACCTCCAGTGGATTCGTATATCATTCTTCTTAAAAGGAAACCCCATTCCCAGTAAGCGATTTCCAAACAATACCATTTGTTATTTTGAGTTTTATTTCCTACAGACAATAACGGATGCGAAATGTGGCGCTTTCTTTGAAGCGAGCAACAACCCAACTTCTTCGCCTATTTTCTTAGAAACCACTTTGACATTATAATTACGCAAGAAACCCATAGCACTATTAATGAGGAGAATATCTGGAAAATGAAAGGGCGACAATATCCTGTAACCTCTTCAAATAAAAGGGTAGCAATCTTTTCTGATTCTGCCCTTACTGTCAACTTCCCCAAAGTAGACTGTGATCCGTATGGTCGTTATATTATACGATAGTAGGTGTTTATGGTCCAAATCGAGATGATCATGTTTTTTCAATGGGGTATCTTACTCTTTGCAATGTTTCGTTTGCAACACGATTATTTAGGGTAGTGGTTTTAATTTCGTCATCAATACAGGTTTCTATAAATTAGGTGGAGGGCTGAGAACATATTTCAAAGCTCGAGATAAGTGCCTTTCTACCATGTTGGTTTTTAGCTTGGTTGATATCTGGAAAAAGAGAACCCTTCTCTTAAAAGCGTATACATGGCACTCTAATAATGCAAATATCCATTGCCGTTTGGATTTTCTCCTCGTTTCCCAAACTGTCGCACCTTATATCGTTACTTTATATTTTTACCCGTCAATTCAGTCTGACCATACAGTTGTGTTTTTGTGCATCCGTACCACTGACGAACCACGTGGCCGTGGATACTGGAAATGTGATAGTGACCAGAGGTATATTATTCTTGTACAAGATCTTGTTACACAGTATGAGAGAGATCACCTGTCTGCAGATCCCGCTGATAAGTGGGAAAACCTGATGAGAATGTTATTGTGCGTAGGATCTCCACTTTGAAGTGTTTGTCATACGAGGATAACTCAGAGAGTACTCGCAGAAGGCTTATGGTTTTTCCTTCAGCGTACCACACTGAGCGGATTTAATAACTCTTGAGGATACCGACTACACTTTTGTATGTTATACAGTGGTTATCGTGTCATCGCGTTGCATGGCATTGAGCACATCCACGAGCACTTTGACGATCAGTCATGTAGTCAGGTGGCTTATCAACAAATTTCAGGATAATATTTACCGGCGGGACAAGAGTGCAACATTTGGTATTGAGTTTCTCCTCGATATAAATATTAACTTTATCCGTGGAACCCACTCGACCGGATCCGATATTCCAAGATGGCCGCCATAAAATAGAAAAAGTTGTATATATGGTTATCGAAATTGGAGATAAAAAGGTAATTCTGGTGTTTTGGGGTCACTGGATCTAATTGTGATAATGGCATATGGCTCAGATGGCTGAGTTTCAAGATGGCCGCCGAAATTCAAGATGGCCGACATGAAAATGTGAACATTTGGTATATGGTCACACACAGACCCCAATTATTTGTCAGTACCATCAAACATTCAGTCCTTTCTTGTGCGTACAAAACAAGAGGGCAATCCACAGATTTGCTTATCTCATCGCTAGCTATGGGTAAAGTTCGTCTGCCTTCCTTTAAGGGTCAAGTATAGTCTAACATGGCAACATAACTGCATACTGATTCCTTTATTGTGTACCTAAAAAGAGTTTCAAGCTGACCGTCATCAAGTAGCCTCATTCGATGGAGAAGTGGATTTTTTCTAGGGAGGAGAGTATTATACCTTGACTATCAAGAGGCTCTATAAAGATGCCCCAGTCATCATTCATTCTTCTGCATTACGTATCTTTCCAGTCTGAAACAATCCACTAATGTATTTAAAAGCTGAATATATTATAGGCTAGAGGTAATCCACCTTTGCTGTCAATGATCACCTAGCCTGCGAGGCAGACCATATGAGGCAATTTCTAAAAATAGAGGGGGCTATACCTCTTTAACATGTATGTATCATAGTCGATTGATACCATACTTTGTTTAGGCAAAGCCCCCATTGTGTATTAAGTCATCCTGCGTATATTAGTCGATGGCGCTAATACGAGGCGAACAATATCAAACGCCTGTTACAACAGGCTAATGATCACCCAGTGTTGTGTTCAGAATCTGGCCCAAACGCAATGGAGCCAACAGTATTTACCTTTTATTTTCAGGAACACGTTATCAATCAAAATATAATGATTTTTTTTTATTGTTCATCTTTTAAAATGCCCAGAGTGGCAACACTAATAATTGACTCCAATAGCTTGGTGATCTAGTTCTGCGAACAACTATTAACAAACCTTCATTGGAGTGAGCTCCTAGAGTAATCTATATACAGGCTATGCAGTGACCCTATGCATGTTATGCTACGCACTGACACGTGTACACTGCACCGGAATTGTGTGACAAAAATAATTAATTACTTGTGCTGTTCAAGACCTTCTCATTGGAGCATTACGTAGGTGAAAACTACAACTACAAGGTATTGCTTACTAGATTCAAAAGAGATCAGTATAACGTCACTGTTGACGACATAAATTACGAATCCATGTGGCCTATTTTATCGAGGTCTGGGCCTATCTTAGACATTGATTCACAACTGTTCATGCTGCAGAGCTTAGTTAGAGTCACATAGCCTATCATATTTGTGCATTACTATTATACTAGTATCACATATACACAGTAACGGTCGCGAGTTCAGTAGGCCTAATAAGTTCAGAAAAATAGGAATTCCCCTTGATTTCTGCATGTTTACGAATTTTTGCCGAAATTTGTGGAAAAACCAATAATATGTGACTCTCCACCTTCTTGCAAAGTTTGAAATCATTCGAGCCCCGCAATTCACACATTTTGAGAGATTTTTTTTTTGAATTGCCGAATATCACAATTTGACCTAAAATAGGAGAATTCCCCTCCATTTTCAGAACTTTTAGGCCAAATTTGTAAGAAAACTGATATTCAGTGATATTTCATCTCCTGACTGAGAAAGTTTGGAAACATTTGAGCTTTGAAATCCATGAATTTTGTTGTAAATTGTAAAGAAATTGCCAAACATCACAGTTTGACCTCAAATTAGGGAATTCCCCATTTCCAAATCGGCATTTCTCACAATTTCCGCCCAAATTTGTGGGAAAACCTATGAACTGTGACATTCCACCTCCTTGCAAAATTTGAAATCTTCGAAGCCTCGCAATCTATGAATTTTGTGGAAAATTGTTAAAAATGAGCCAAA
>JAUOBX010378120.1:0-10760 GCA_032360705.1 Eupentacta quinquesemita
ATATAGGTTTATGCTACTATGGAACTCATATCACACTGTAACAGCAATCTCACTACAGTATATATACATATTCAATTTACCTCCAATTGACATATAATTTAAACAACTCTAAATACATTCCGTGTTTCAACATCTCGATTCATTCCACTGACAACGTTATTAAATGCATTGTTCAATATATATACCCATTTGTATACAATTTGAGATTCCAGCAATTATACGATTGACAGGCCCAGGGGAGCAATGATATTAGACGACTGGAGGATCAAGTTGGATAAAGGCTGACATTATATTATGTCTGTTTAACACTGTCCATGTAAGACCATACTATTCGTGCCTCGACCCTTCTGACCCAGTATGGTGCAGTTGAACCGATACTAATTTACATGCAAATTTGAAATTAGACATTCTAATTCCGGAATCATTGGTGAAAGATACTTGTGAAGAATAGCCACCGCCTCCATACATGCCACGAATACTTGACGAATTGCTTGCACGCTGCCATATGCAGCTAACGATGTTATAGTATCCAGGCATTTTCGTACGTAATCCATTTTGGGTGAGTGGATCTGAAATATATTGGTAATTGAGATCATCGTTGTATGATACGCTGTTCTCGTTAATTAAAGTTAATGTTCTCATTTGGAAGACATATCCAGTGTTCCTACTAAAATATGTTAGTTTTTAACGTATTTCTGGCCTTATATCTGTATATACGAACAGAACCATCCTGCAATCTTGCGTAATTTGCAGACAGATTTCCACGACATCGAATGTCAATCAGTTGACTCTGCTGCGATTAGCAGTGATAATGCATTCGACAATTCATTGCATTTGGTAATCCACAAATATCACGATGTGGGTTTTGTAAGCAGCGAATAGAAACATTGTTTTTTCCCTATAGTAATAGACGATCATCATTCTACGCTAAAAGCAGTAACTGTTTTCGTTTATTCAAGCTGTCGTATAAAAACCTAAACGATCACTTTGGTAATTACAAAAACATCCTTAATCCATTACACCTGAATTTACTGGTATCATCGTTACACGAGTAATAAAATAGGTAAGTGGTCTCCTTGAAGAGTGTTTCCTGGTGTACATTCTCACCGCCGACCGTTAGTTCCGCGTTTTTATGACTTTCGGCGATAAAACTGGACGCGGAGAGTTTTGTGTATACCCGGCAGCCCGGTGATAACAAGGGGGCATTGACATGTCTTGGGATTTTATATCAGCACCTGTTCCACGCAAATACTGCACATTGTGGCCTTTTTATACCCAACTTCAATTTCCAATGAAACCTCAAACCGGCGCCAGGGGTTGCATGTTCATCCCGTCATGACAATGGTCTCAAATAAGTGTATTGCTTCTGCCTACATTGTTAGTCTGATGAAGTATACAACATGCCAGCTGTTCATTGTTTGTACTGCGTAACATTCGCAGAGAAGAGATGTGTAGTATCAGGTATGTCACATTGCATCAAACCATTTCCTTCAATTTCATATCGGTAGGTGAAACCATTGCAGTATTGTGAAAAAAATGTGGTGCCGTTACAATATTTCTAAAAAAACATTTCGGATTTAAACCAGGATTGTCTTGTTTTATTGGGAATTCACAAATATTCTAGCAAGACATTAGCACTTAAATAATACATTTTCTCGCGATAAGCAGCGCGAATGTTGTCAGCAATATATTACATAATATATGACAATTTCGATATTTTCAACACTGTAAGCTCTAAAGGAGTTCACGTGATAAATAGACAATTTATCGTCTCTCCATTATCACTTGGCGGTTATTATTTACGCTACAGGCCACTCCGGTCTTTACTGATTTCCTATGAAAGAGATTCCGTACACAACCACTTAGTCTTTCAGTGGTCATTCAAAAATTATTGTCTAGTTTTGCTACATCCTAATTTACTTGAATCACCGGAAATCACTTAGGTAGGTGATATCTTACTTCACATGCGAAGACAGCTTTCATTGTTTCCTGAAAGGATTGTCTCTTGCCAAGGATGTAAATTTCGAACAAATGTTACTTTGATGACATCTTAGCAATAAACTATATAATAATGGCATTCAAATGGGTATATCGGTTGATCACCAACCGCGGAGCATTCGCATAATGGAACATAGCGGCAGTTAGGGTACGGTACCTCGACTCGGAACGCTATTGAGATTGACATCGTCCGAACTGAATATTTCAACTTGTGAATATACTAGTGTTATGAATGACAGTAAGCCCAGTGGCATAGCTAAGGGGTTGGGGTCGTCCCATTGCCACCACCCCCTCAGAAGATTGAGATTGTTCAAAATGCCTCAGTAAATCACCACCCTCTGATAATTGATCTCACCTCTGTTTTGATTCCGATTGCAGTAGACATCACTGCGCTGCGTACGATTATTCATGATATTTAAATCAATTTTTGTGTATAGTCATTGTTATATTCTAGGGTAATTTTATTTGTATACTGAATGAAGACACTTGGAGCATTTGAAAAGACGAACACATTTAACTTTACAACCAATTTCACACTTGTCTCCTATATATTTGACCATATTTTTCAGTATAGAATGTGTCGAATAAATATAAGACTGATCCAGATTCCGCATCGTGCTAACAACCAGGATAACTAATATGTAGATCACCTTTAGATCCTACTTTACTACGATATATTTGTTTCTTGACAGATATGAGATGAATTACATCTGGATTTTTTCCATTCTAATCCCAGCCCACAGGGTTGATTGAGACAAGTGATGCTTTAGCTGGAAATACAAATGAAAATGGATGAGATAAATTCGAATTAAACCGAATTGATTAGACCATGCACCAGTTCCGATGCTAAATTGTTCGCAGCGGTAAATGTTAGACAGGACTGAAGCAAAGGATTTAGTGAAATTAGTATAGGTTACACGAGATTGTTGACCTTTCAAGCATACGTTTGGAGAATGAGCAGGAATAAACAACGATATGGCAAAAGATTATATTCTAGTACTAGTTGCAAAAAAGTGATGTGTTGATGATGGAGTTTAAAGAGTTTATAAATACCTAGTATGTCACGTGTCCCAGTTATTTATTCCTGTATTAGAGAAAAACTCTTACAAACGAGAATGATGTGTGATTGTGCAATCGTAAACGTTTTATTTCTGTTCACTTATACTTTAGACTGGATAATGTTGGGTTAACGTGCTCCAAACAGCTATGTATCACAATGATATATATAAGATTATTGACAACTGTGGCGTATCCATCCATTCTTTAGTAGGCGGCCGGTATTAGTTGATGAGAATCTTTCGTTATACCATTGAAGGTTTGCAAGCTATTTTCGGGGTGAATACATTTGTATCGGTAAATTTTAAAATAAATATAATGTATATTGGATGTATGACTCTCTTCCAATTTGGGAAGGTTCTCCCGTATGACTTTCGACACTTTTTGAACAGATCTTCCAAAACGTTCGAATTTCAAAATGTTCCCATTCTGATCTAGCAAATTCCCTCATTGTACTGCCAGTCAAATACCACTCCATCTGAAGACCCAAAAGCTAAAACGTTTCAACTCGGATTGCTGTTTTAGCTGAAACGACATGTAGTGAGGAAATTGCTTGAAGAACAATGTTATACTAACCTCAATAGTTTCTGGAATGGAACAGGCGATGGAAAATGTTATTCTGTGCGTAAGTAGGAAAAAACATGGCCCATACTCATGCAATAATGTAGTATGCTATTTTATTCAACAGCAGAAGAGCAATGACAAAAAAAGGCCCGTTATTAGTGCATCCATAGCTATTCATAGTGATGGTTCCACTAAATACTAGAAATACGTTGCAATTAGTTTCCAACATTCAACCAATATTTGATGATGCGTTGCTACATGGAAGCATGTTTGTGAAATTCCATATATGGACAAATGACAAGGAGGTGAAATTTATTTGAGGAAATAATATATATGGACGGTTCAACTATTGATATGGCTAACAATCATTCATTCACACTAGTGATCAGTAATCAATTGTGTGCAGTTTCATAGAGATTACCACACAGTGGCCTCATTTATAGATACCAATTTCCCTCAAAAATCGCATGTGAGTAAAACCCAAAGTAGTCAACAGTTCAATGAAGATATACCGGCAGTATCATCGATTGACATTGAAACTCTGTTCGACAGAAATATGAAACCACAATTCAAACAAATTCACATACAATTGGGTCGTATTGCATCCTTACAGGCGCCCCTGTATGTCATCGCTCAACTGGGAGTTTCGCCGGTCATTATCATTCCATTTCCGTAATATGATATACTGTCTAGACGGCATCTTTTCATTAGACTTCATGGGGTGTGGGCAAGGGATTTGTTCTATTCCATGCGGTGGTCAGCTTTCTCAACAGAGAACAATATTATATTATGATAGATTTAAACGTATTCCCCAAGGCAATTCAACTGTCCCATGTGGATAAATCTTACACTCTAAAACATATTAGAGATATGGAAAATATATGAGGACGTGAACAAACAAGACCACTCAGTCCATGAATAGGTATTCACCTCCGTTTGTTGGAATATAGAGTTAGATAGGACGGATTAGGTCAGTTTCAGGTCCTCAAAAGAACCGTACCATAGTGAATAAAATGAACAGAAACCAATCTGGTACACAGATGCAGCTCCAACAAATGTCTTGTAGAAACACCTCCTCATCTAGCCCTCACTACTTTGAACATGACCATACCATGTAATCCCTTCAAGTCTGGAATGAAAATTCGCCATAGATGCAGTCAAGTCCTCCTCTTATGGAAACTGGTTTTAGACCTCATAACTATGACAGCGTGGGCGCGTTTGCATGGGAACACGGTTGAAACAACCCACAAATATGTCTTTTCCAGCATGAAAAACCTTTCATTTTGAACCTATTATGTGTGTGAACACGTCCTTTATACTTTCGAGGTAGATGAACGTATTGATGCAGCAAATGTAATAGCGAGTGATCAACTTGCTAAATAGTTACAGCTCGTTGACAGTGATAATGAGATTGATGGAATACAGTGTAACATTCTATCCTAGTGATTTACCTTCAATATCTTTATTTGCATCGCCTGGGAATTTCCATGAGTCTAAAACCATCAATAGTTATCTTCAGTTCTGACTAGAACATATGAAAAATTATTATAGAATTAAACGCCCAACTGAGGTATTTCCACAGTTACTTACTTACTTCGCTGCTGCAAACACAAAACACCCACATATTTTAATACTACATCAGAGAGTAGCTGTTACGCTGCCAATATGTTCGCGCAGCTTCGTTGTGTAGAATATATTTGAGTACCAGTAATAGCGAGCGGACGGTTACATCTAATAAAAGCAATCAGGTTTCAAGACTGATACTAAATAGATAGAAGAGGCAACGACCTCACCTGATAGACAAGGATTCAATATTCATTAAACTATCTGAGGATGTAGAGTGGCAATCTTTCGTGACATTTAATTCGAGCTATACTAGGCAAATTGAGACCATTTCCAATTAAATCAGAGTACAATGTCCTTCGAGTGCTAATAAACTGGTGTATACATTTACCATCGGAAGTAACTATAGACCATATACAACATCGAGGGTTCATCGTCTGCTCTAGTATCCATAGTAAAAAAGCATCAGAATAAATAGTTACATAAATAGCCGCACATTATGGTCGAGTGGGAACGTTTAAATGTAGGCATGGTGATAAGGGTTGGCTAAATGCATTCGCGAAGACTCCGTAGACTCACCGTAGAGTGATGTCATGGAGTTAATCGCGGAATCTTTATGTGGGTGTTGCACGATTTGGAAACAAATTGCAACGTCATTTATTGTGATTAACTCGACGAATGGCGAATACGAAGGACTAACGAAGGGTGATCAGGTTACGAGCAGTAATTTGAACAAATCGGATGGTAAATATTGCCAAAAACATAAACACATTATCTGGAATAGTTCCACAGAACTCGATAAGCATGGGGCGCTTTTGCACGAGTACACGCCTAAAACAACCTTAAAAGTGACCTTTCCCAACATAATAAACCTTCTATTTTAAACCTATTATGTGTGTGAACACGTCCTATATACTGTCGGGGTAGATGAACGTCCTATGAGGCAAATGTGATGGGTATGGAGCTAAAAAACGACATGGCTTGTAGATATCACAACAACATTGACGAAAGAACTGGATTCCCTTTCTTGAACAAGCTTCCATTTCAACCATTTATATCAAGCGTTATGCGCGGAGAGCTTGTACCAGCATTTTGTCCACCCCGTTCTCCCTCTTCCTCTTTTGCATATAGCACGATTCATGTGTAGCACATCGGGCAACGACTTGTTTCATGATGTATCCTTTCCTTTCCTTGGGTTGTCATTTCTTTTCCAATAAGCGTATCGAAGGGGACATTCCTTCCTTCGAGCATCCAGTCAAAAAGTACGGATACATTCCCACAGTAGTATATGTGATGTCGAGATTACCGAACCAACAGGGACGTCAGTTGTAGAGACAGTAATTGTGTACATACAGTCAAACACGATTAGTCAAACACGGAGGTTATGATTTTTAGTGAATCGTTATATTATCAATGATATATGTGGACGGCCCTCTGCATGGAAATATTTTAAGTCATTATAAATGTAAAAATGGGGCAGTCATGTGAACATACTAATGTGTCCGCAGAGTTAAGCAGGAAATATATATATGGGCGAGTTTAGCAATAGACATACCTATTTGTACATGGATCGTTCACTTCCGGCGGAATGAGGAAATAACATATCAATGTTAGTTTATCACCCTCGTTGATTCTCGATGAAAAGGAATAAAAAACACCCGGCTTCGATTCGACCGAGTATGAAGGCATATACATTAGTATCGGCATTCTTTGAGTTATTTCTACAGAACAAACATAACATGGCAGTATGTAAAAAAATTATATGAAGTAAACAGGAGATAACATTGACAACGATTGTTATGCATCGTCACATCGTTTGATCAAGCGACTACTGATGCGTTATTATTGCAAATACATTTTCAGAGTTTATGGAAGACAAATATTGTCCGCGGAACAACATAATGAAACCTAAAACCTTTCAGTAGGAGTAGCATGTTGATGTATACACATAGCTGTATTGTACATCATGGTATTTATATTATTATATATGGTGCTTCAAGTAAATTAGTTGAAATGTTGAAAGCCAAACACCTTCATGTAACGTCATTTAAGGTTTTATTTTGGCAACCAATAGTTATCTGTCATTACAAGGTAAACCTCTTGTTTTTCCATTAATATACACAGCACGGATTTGTGCTCATTCATGATATAACCGTTCGTATAGACACTCGTTACAACCGCTTATTTGCATATATTCACTGTTATGTTCTGAGTGTATTTCATTTGTGTAATGAATGAAGACAAGTGGACCACTTGAAAAAGGTTGATCGGGTTTCACAGTAGTATCTACCCAACAATTATTATTAACGGGGAATACAATTCAACAACTGATTGTGAGATGAAAAAATCAAGATACGAAGAATTGCCCGAACAATGAACAGTAGTGACACAGTAGTTGACTGATCAATATTGGTTCCATTCTGTCAGGCATTTCATAGATATCAAATGTATTGACATGTATCCCTACAGTATAATGTACATATTGTGTCAATGAATGATGTGCATTCTTTGTATAGTATTTTTTTAGTTTCATAGTTTTTTTCCACAGGATGGCTAGCATTCCATTATGTATGGTTGTTTATTCATACGAACACACATTGTCATTTGATTCAACTTCATATATTCAATACTTGCCTTATGTATTAACAATATGTTTCAGTAAAGCGTGGTGTGGACTAAAATTGAGATGGAACCAGATTCCCGATCGTGCTGACAAACATAATAACCAATGCCCACATTTTCTTTGGATCATAATTCACGAAGATATGGGCTCATTTGTCTTTTGGCAGATATACGTTATTAGGTAAATTCCATCTGGTATTCTTCCTTCCAAATATCAGCCCCTCTGTTAATTTTGATAAGGCAATTCATGATTTAGCTGGAAATACGAATGAAAATGAATGAGGTGAACCTAAATCCAACATAATTTATCATCTTGAGCATCCGTTTCGATTGTGAATTGTTCACGGTAGTAAAAGTCAAGGGGTAATATATTCAGCAAACTTCTGTTGGGGATCCATCGGAATTGATGAAGGTCTCACGTGATCGTTGACCTTTTAATTAAACACACGTTGAACACAGCATGAGTACAAGAAACAGCGATGTCCTAATTGACCAAATATTCTATTTTAGGTATCGCATCAATTCCTTTGCAAAATGCAATGATTTGGTGATGAAGTTTAAGAGGAATAAAAATACCACACCGGTAGGCGAATATGGTAATGTCGATTTTCATAGGACTGGATTGATGCAGAAAACTTTTTGGGGTCGAGTGGCTTGTCCGGTAAATCGTACGGAAACAAATGGACGCAGTCAAGTTTAGCGTATCTTATAGCGTGAACACTGATCTGCTGCCGCTGAGTTTTCAGTTGAATAGTTTATGATTTTGTTAACTATAGTTTTTCAATTATGTGCTACCTCGCGGAGATAACAGGTGGCAGAAATATGCGGGCGAGTGGTTAATCTTGTCCGGTAAACCGTACGGAAACAAATGGACGCAGTCAAGTTTAGCATATCTTGAGCGATGACTCATGTGGAGTCTCAGGCGACGAATTCATCTTGTCAATGGAAAACAATTGCGTCTGGTTGAAACACCAGTCCGCCGATACCACGATAAGACAGACATACGCATATCATAGTAACCTGTGTGTTATCATAATATTACATTTTTAGGAATATGTATATATATATATACCAGCCCTGTCTCTGTGCTATGAGGCTTATTGTAGGCTGACTCCGGGAGGGATTGCTTCAACAATCGGATAATAGGATAAATGGGCGTGCTTCTAATGAAAATTCAAATGTGAAAGTGAGTGTAAATGTCTGTATAGCACATATACTAACAAACCAGTCATCAGCCAAATCAGTTCGGTTTGTTATCTTTATTGATAGTTGATTATGTGTTTAGTTGAGTTAGTGATTAAATGATGAAATGGTAGAATTGGACTGTGGTATTACGGAAGCTCGCAAAAATTACAGGCACGTCTCGACAGTTGTTAATATTCCAATTGTATTACATATGCTACATCATGACGCTATTGCAATTCCATGGATACATAATTTCCGAGATGATTCGACAACGTGAATAACAAATTTGATCACTACATATGCTTTATGTTGACTGACTTTTGAATAGCTCAACATTACTCATAATTGAGTAATATGGGTATGACAACTTTTACTAAACTTTCCTTCTTTCACGTCTTTGTGCGATTCCCTGTAGCATCTTGGTCCAAACACAAGTCAGCGTAGTCTTGTCGAAGTGTACTAGACCGGACCTTTGTCTTTCTATCACAGGGTGCTGCTCCAACAAATTCCTGGAAAATAACCTCCTCATTCAGCCCTAGGTAGAAATGCCTCCATGTTAGGAATGACAATTCGCCATAGATGCGGTCAACTCCTATAGGTCTCTATGATTGGTGCAATATATTGCCAAAATTGTTCAGAAAGTGTTGACAGCATAAAACTTGGCACATATGTTCTTTGGACTATAGTGATCCTTTTCAAGGGTAGTGCCAAAAATGATGATGCGATGCTTGGCGACCGTTGCTAGAAAAAAGATTCACCTTAGCAACGAGCTAATAAGATCTTTCTAGTCTATTTCAAACGACTGAGACAAATTGGTGATATTGTCAGTGGATATTTGCACTGTCAGCAAACTACTTCGAGGCCTCTGAAACACATATAGCCCTCAGCAACAGTTGCTAGGCAACATTTTACCCTAGCAACAAGCGTTCAAAGTTGTGTTAGTCTATTTGATCCGGCAATCCGGATAAAACTGAGCAGGAACTATACTTTTGTGGAAGATAATCATACCTCTAAGCCGGTTACCAATTTACACACATAAGGTCAGAACATTGTTGCTGATAATCAGAGACAGCTCATTCAACGTTAGTCCTTTTCTAGTCTGTTATCACCTTAAGACTGTTGTGGACCTTTGCCATAATTTAGGCAATTTCACAATCTCCCTTGCATGTGCATTATATAGTGTATTCGAAGAGCACGGCCCTTTCACATAGCCTCCACATATACTCCTGTATGGGTGGCGTTCCTGGGGATGAGAGGGGATACCGGGACATTCCCTCTATATCCTCCCTCCACCCACTTTTGATTTTTTCCACACAGTACCGTCTCGGGAAAGAGTCACCCACCAAATTGCCACTCATGTGCCTTTACGTTAAGCGCCAACCCAGATAGTCCGCTCAGATAGTCGATCCAATCGAATATTTGTAATTTTCATTTATAACTGAGTCAGTCATTCTCATGCCCACAAGTGCAGTTTCCGTTGATCTGGGGGCATAAAAAACAAACAAACTCTCAGACGCACCTCACCAGCCTAGAGTGGGTCCACATCATTTTCTCGAGCTAAATTACACAATTTGGCCAGTAATTATCATGCCTCCAGGTCAAGGTGCTATTTCTGATAGTCTGGGGACACCAAGCACGTTTTTTGTAGGTTACGTTGCGCGCCGACTTTTGTGGCGTTCACCTTTCTACCTCTTCTGAGGTGTTAAATGATTGCTGAAACCACTGGTATATCTCATGGTGTCATCTGTGGTTATGCTCTGACGAGAGAGCTG
>JAUOBX010378231.1:0-10759 GCA_032360705.1 Eupentacta quinquesemita
ATAATAATAATAATAATAATAATAATAATAATAATAATAATAATAATAATTATAATTATAATTATATACAATCTTATCTAGCGCAGAATCCAACCCATGGCGGCTCAAAGCGCCCTACGGGTGACAAAAAAGAAAGAGGTACAAATCTGGCATATGACGCACATAACAGCTTTGTCTCCTGGTCTCCAAGTCTCCAATTTTCATCGCTCAAGGCTTGTTTCTGTTTCCTCTCCCCAGCTTTAGCAGCCATAATGAGCAATCCCTTCTTTTCTCACTTCAAGCACTGCCCTATTTGACTGCCTTTGTGTGGTATTGGCTAGGCTCTGTAGGCTAGGCTGTGTCGGGTAGGCTGTTTGGGCTACGCTGCTGGCTGGTGTGGGCTAGGCTGATATATTACTATATTAGGCTACTACATTTGTCTTTGCCTATGCTGCTGATGTCCATAGACCTAAGTATCTCTGTCTAGAATCCATCCCAACATGAACAGAATTCACCAATGTCCTCTATGTACTGTCTTACAATGAAGAAAACCTGCTGTATTAGTCTTAGTTCCTGTTCCTGTAATTCATTACACCGTGTTCAGTTCCCATGCATCTCCTCAATCTGGACTGGTATGATAAGTTTTCAATCCTCTGAAATATTGGCTTTAATCATGAAAATCCATGTGAAGTTCTTCGAAGACACGGATGACTTTCATGGGGGCATATTGATGGGTGGGCAATAATGTGAACTCCTCCGACTCTTGATTTCGTAGTGCCATGAGAAATACACATTTTGACACAAGCTTATCAATGTGCAGTCCGTAGATCTGTGCCTTATCGGGCGTTAATAAATACAAAAATACATAGAGCTTATCAACTAGTCGTGACTTCACTGGCTTGACATGACTTGTTTTGTGTTTTGTAATCATGTTTTGCTTGTATAGGAACAGCTGGTTTGAAGGATCCTTTGAGGTACTTCAGGATGTTCGGGCATATTCGTATTGTACCTACTGATGTATGAATGGCTGATTCCTATCAGCTAAAACTGATTTACTGATATAATTATCCTATCAGTTTGGTATGTGGATTATTGTTAAGAGAGACTCGGTCTCGGGTCGCTGCCTCGAGTTCCTCCTTCTAGCCACTGTGGGGACTTGTCCATGGAATCTATTATCTTCACAAATCTCCTGCATCCTTGGAGCTTGTCTCGTATTTCAAGATATTGTTATAAATCACTTTGTCATACTATATGTATTCACACAGACGTCGTTACATAGGTGGCCATGTACGTGTCTCTGTGTTTGTAGTCTGTGTATGCACGCGTGAAACCTATACAGTAGTGTCACATGTGCGAGTCTGTGTGTATGATACTTTGCCAGTGAACCTGGTCACTCTATTCCATCGATAGAGTTGGCACTTTGGAAACATTCTGGACAGATAAGATTAGTCACATCGAAAACCGCAGAATATGAAAAGTTCATCCGAATTACTCCAATGAGCATCTGCTCATCTACATTAAATCACGGCGAACCGATTTAGCACCTAGGAGGGAAGGGCCATTTTGCGGTGACATTGGGATGACCTCCATGTTGTTAGGGTAGAGGTATTTTGTTGTCATATATTGACTCGACTAGTATATGTTCGCCAAGTTTCAAATCAATCGAAGAAAAAGGTACCCTATACGGCGGCGGCAGCGGAGTCGGCTACACCCAAAAACCTAACATCCCCATACGTTTCACGCGTCGCTAGGATATAGGCCTAATGACTAAACATTGACCACTGCTACTCCACGTCACCTGTACCAACTACCAATTACGAAACGCTCTCTCATTACACCCGTGCAATATAAAGATGACAGTGTACTATTGGTCTATGGCAACAACCTTACAGCTTCAGCATTTATGTCAGACAAACATGGGACATGAAATGAACTGAAAGTGTTACATCAATAAGTTAGTTCGTACGAAACTGGCTCTGTCAGTTAGGTGAGAATATTCCAATGGGATTTTCTTCCTGTAATTGGGGATCCCTGAAGCGAACAAACAAATTATGAGTGGTGGTAAGAATATAAAAGCAACAAAAAGCCCACCATAATACATAAAACCCGAGTGAATAGGACAAATCGTAGTCCTAATGATCCATATCACGGCGCCAATGCGTCAGGTTTCTGTTTTCTCCCGACAAAACATAGTCATCAAGGGAGGCAGGCATCAAATGCATCTTACATCTCACAGAAGAAGGGAAATGAGGGACATCCGAGAGAATTGACCATCATCATCGCCGACGGCGGGCCATAAGGCCACCCGACGCCCGACTCTGTATAGGCCTACTCCAACTTCGAACTGAGCACAGCTCAGCAAGGCAGAGCAAAACAGAAGTGATATTAGTGACGGGTCTCCACACCAAACATCCAAAGATATGTATACTAACCGGACCAATGCTTCCTAACTTCTCCTCGCCGTCACTCTCTGAGCTCTCTTGACCGGTACCCGTTTCCCCCAAATTCAAGACCACGAAAATAGACAGCTAATAAATTATAAACAAATCGCATCGCGTTCATTCTCGTGAGATGGTCAATGAGATGGTTGGTGTTGTTTGTTTGCTCTCAGCTTATCGAATCTTGGACAAGCAACACAACAGCGCATGTCTGAAACAATCACAATAAGGGGTTGGAGCTGCAACCAAGAGGGCAAAGGCTCTCTCTGAAAGAATAGGATACTCTCTTTGAAGTGTAGCCTAGAAGGTTCGGACTTCTCTTTCAGCATGATCAGATTTTAGTTGCAAGTTCTTATGATGACTGACACACTCCAACTCCGCAGCCACATCTCCACCAGAGATGATTCCTTCCTCAACCGAGAAACGCCTTGATATCTAGCTATCACAGCCGCCTTCATCCAGTCTTGAAAAATGACTGTCCATAGCGCCGACCACTGCCAGAAGGTGGTCTTCAGTCTCCTCCCGAGATGACCATCCAGCAGATCTGTGAGATTCAGGCGAATACTCAGCTCAGTGAAAACAGCCATGTCTCTCACCTGGCTTCTTCTCTTGTGGAATTGAACTTTCCTCTTGCACACCGCCACTTTTTCACGTGCCATGGGTCAGGTTTCCTTGCAAGGAGACATTCAGGCAAATCACCTCGGCGAAGAAATCACTCAAGTAGGCGACTAACACTTTCGTAAGAAATTCTTTCTCACGTATTTTGTCACGGAGACGAACTCGTTCCTCTCACCAGAAACACCGCTATCTCTTCTCGGAGTTCTATCAAGCGCTGCAAGACCCTCTCCGAGACAGCCATGCACGTTACTCCGTGTGGAAGAATAGAACAGTGAAGTTTGCTCCCTTTCCCTCACAGAGCACTTTGAATATGCGGGAGTTCGTCGTATACTGCCTCTGATGTGGTTAACGATATTCACCACAACAGGTGGAACTGTATATAATTAGGAATTATTGTGAACTTTTGATTAGTGAGTTTTTAGTTAGTTATATGATGCTTTGGGATCAGTTGAACGTTTGTTTCATTTGTAGGATATGAATGAGGTCATGTGTATCGTATAATTAGGCCCACTTGATAAACTGGCTGAGACCACATTATAATCTGCACTTTAGACCTAATTTCCCCGAATCATACCCGAATGCTGCAATACCGTTCTGCCGGTAGGCCTGCGCCTGTACCATGAACACAATGGAAGCGCACGAAGAGTCATATCATACGTTTAATTGGCCTAAATTATGGGCACGTATTTAGAGAGACCTTTGGACTTCATATATCAATGAATCTGCGTGCACAGTCGTCAGTCGGACAGTCTGGTGTTTATTCAACGAATAACTACATAATTATATACACAAACTGGGTACATACATAACATCACTACATGACACATAGGCCTACATAACACAACACTAGGCCTAAGTGATACTTCATGGAGGAACGTACATATTCAGCATGTCGATTGAGTAGCGTACCGCCTTATTCTATTACCAGAATATCAAAGAGCTGGGACTTTAACATGGGATGACTGTACAAGATCATCAAGATGATGTCGATGCATCGGGCATCATCTTGCACCTCTACTGAGATTGTCAAACGTAATCAGATAAACTGATAGTTTATGAGGGGTTAGGTAACTATAATAACATCGTAAATAGACAAAGGGAAAGCATAATAACATTGGGTAATTTCGTCCAATCAATTTGTCGATTTGGGCATGCGTCAGTTTGCCGATTGTCAAACAACCGCGAGCACTAAGCTGACCTATATCTCCGTGGGAGTCCTTGCACCATTATTTGGATTTTCATTTCGAAAATCTGTTGGTCATTTTGACTGAACCTGAGCCGATTGGTCTGTTTCACAATCGGTGTTGTTAGTATGTAATTGATCCATCCATAGAATACAATTGACAGAAGACGATCAGGGAATGGTATACTAGTTTAATGTTTCAAATGTGTCCGTCAACTTTGTTTGTTGTTCGTTTGTTTCTATGATCTTCCCTTGCCGCCTGCGGGAACTCTGCAGCATTCCCATTCGGTTATTTTCGCTAAGCTGACAGTTAACGTCTATGGTTGAGGGATGCGCGCACACACACACAAATAAAAGTCACTGCCGTGACTGCATCGATTCCGTTGAGTTCGTCGAGGAATAAAAAACAGGTTGACTCCATCAATGGATGAAACATCATGGAATAACAGGAACTATTACACGAAATGAAATCATTCGTTATCTGTTTTATATACCATCGACGACAGAAATTGACGAATATTTCACGATATTTCGAGGAATGTGTCAGTTGGGGCAGAACTGCTACGCGAAGCCTATCCGTGGAGAAAAAAGGCTCGACTGAAACGCCCTTCACATGATGGTGAGGAAGGGTTGTTCACTAGCTATTTTCAGCAGATAGTCAGACGATCACGGATTGTGGTGTTGGCCTCATGAAATGGAGCTTTTTATATTTATTATATTCGATATATTATAGAGTAATTTCTCAGGTACTTTTCCCGTTAAAATCGGTTGAACCGTTGTGGAGAAACCTGCCTTCGAAGTTGGTTGTCCAGTGCACATCTCGCGAAATGACTGAAAACGCTATACTGGGCGATGACGTAATCAAGACAATTTCGTGAACATTGGACTTCTCTTAATTCGGCGTTTTTAGTGGCCATGAGTGGAGTAACTTGGTGTGTTATTTCGATTTGGCTAGTGGTAGTTTGGAGCGGCGAACACAATGGTGCAATCTGTTTCTCCATATCTTGTTT
Source organism: Eupentacta quinquesemita (assembly GCA_032360705.1). Taxonomy (NCBI): domain Eukaryota; kingdom Metazoa; phylum Echinodermata; class Holothuroidea; order Dendrochirotida; family Sclerodactylidae; genus Eupentacta; species Eupentacta quinquesemita. Next base: position 5,229 of record JAUOBX010378231.1, read on the forward strand.
AGTGTTTGAGAAATAGGCGATAGTAACTAGCTTTGTAGAGTGACCATAACTCGATAACGCAATATGCTACTCGGGGTATGGCTCATTGGATCCGGCGTACCGAGTTGCATCTTATATGTCCGACTTGGAAATGTACTACTCGATCCTTGGATGCAAACCCAGAGAAGTCCAATGTTAACGAGATTTCATGGGGCCTTTAAGGGAATGGTCTCCGACTTGGACTTTGCATGTGATGCCCCTTCGTTTACTGGGCTCGTGAATTTTCTGGTGGATGCCTTGGAGCACTCATCCCTTGAGACCAAGATCCAGTCCTTTAGTGATTCTCGCGATTGTGTTGTTGAGTCGGTTCAAGGGTGCTCAAATCCGGTAGATCGCTTGGAGGAGGCTGGCGAGTGAAAGCGGCGGATGGAGCGGTAAGATGCCTTCTAGGCATGTGCTTCCATGTGTGGTGGCGAGTATGCTTGGTCCTATCAGAGTAACAGGAACATAGGCTACTGGATATGCCTATTACATTTGACTTTAGGGGGATAACAAAGATGAGATGAACTAGAGGAATCGCCTGCATGTATATTCATATATATTTTGTATTCAAGCATATACTCCATTGAAATTATTATCTCTCTAGATTAATGAAACTTTGTAACGACATCAACCGAAACTGATAAAGGACATTTAAGTGGATTGTAACTATTTGCTCATTTTATACTCTAGGCTACTATAGGCTGAGCAACCCTTTATCGATAACAGCAGTCTATATATGCTACACTGTAGCCTAATAAGCGAGATCAGAGCTATAACATTGTCATGGTTGTCTGTTTGTGAATATTGAGTCAACACGGCGAATCCTAGAAAGAATACGTGACTGTCAGTATTATTTCGTTTGCCAGTTTCGATGCACCGGAAATTCGACATAAATCGGGAAACGATTATTCATTATAATTATTCGATCAGTTACCACACCAGATTTGCAGCCCTTAATGAACGAGAAAACAGTTTAAAAAAATCAGTGAATCAAAATAAAGTACTTTGTCACTTATGATGGTAAATGACGAATGATCGCAATTATCAGTGAGGGTCACTGCATTCAACTGGCATCTGTGCGAGAGTTACATATTCAAATAATGTATTGTACTTCCTCTTGTTTAGTAAGCTTCAACGAAGTTGGAATTGACATTGACAACTGTAGGCCTGGATACAAAAACAAATATACAATCATTTGTCGCCATAAGGAACAAACTACTTCGGCGAAGTTTCATATTAAAAGAAGCCATGTATATACTAACAATACTGCCACTACAGTAGGTCGAACGCATAATGCTTTTATACTACAAGGTAGGTTCCTGACTACAGTGATATCATTCGTGGAGTCTAACATAAACATCACGCTACCAATTTACCAGTGCTAAGGGGTCACCCGATACCTGGGTATGACTAGAATAGCTACTTGCTGGACAGATGAGATAGAATGATCTTGCAACACGTATTACTTCATACACGATAGCTAAATTCTATTAAAAAACTGGTCGAATTGACCGGGAATTAATCAAATAGGCACTGATCATAAATCTGATTAAATATATGACCATTCAGCTCAAAACTAATCATCTTCTGAACTGAATCTAGTCAACTATTTGACGCTTGATCGAATGCTTGACTAGGGTGTAAAAAAGACATATTTTGAGCCGAAGATGGTCATATATTTGATCAAATTCCAAGACAGATTTTGACGTTGAAAACACTGACGTAAATTTAAATAACAGTCAAATGATGACAGTTATTTCGACATCAATAGAGTATATGCTAGAAGTATTAACACATAGTTATAGTCTGTAGTTCTACATATGATGAACATATTGGGAGGTAGCGAACAATAAGGTCCTACCGAAGTCCGGAATGTTACCCATGTTAGTTTCATGCAATACGATTTTGTTGAAAAAGGAACAGTGATTCAGGTTTCATCATCAACAAAATAGCCTATACGATGGGAAAGAGGCACACGAAGCCTATATCATAGTGAAAACTGATTACATGGGTCTGCTACTACATACACGTGCAACCATCCTAATACTGAATTAGCATGGGATTAAGGATTTCGTCTCGAAGCTCAAAATATGGTCTGGAAGGAGGCAGAACTTCCCACGTCGGTGAAAGTTCTTCAAATTATAGTTTCGAGAATGCGAATAATAATATTTCATTCTCGCATCTACGAGGTTCAAATTTATTTGAATATGTCCGGTATTATTCTAGGTCTAAGATTCATTGCTCATCCATCTTGTTCTTCAGCAACCTTTTCCTCTAGTCCCGTTCGTCCATGGAATACGGTAGTGCTACTTGTAGGTCATTACTTGACAATTACTTGACCTCACCAAGGAAATTTTCGACCTTACTGTATCCATCACCCCCAAAAATTGTGAAACCAGGCCGCCTTATGTCAATGAGGAACGTCTCGAAATCGCTCTTACGAAATACGGGTCCGTTCCGTTCCCCCTTTCCATGATGGCCGCCACTGTCTGCTGATTTTAGATTCTTGATTTCCCTATGCAGACCTGCTTCCATACGTATTATTTGCCACTCGTTGCCCTCGTCTAGAACTCTCTGTGTCATCTTGTGGGTATTTTCAGCTTTTTCAATCCAACTTGCTATTCTTATCTTTTTGTCTTCGAGGACCCCGCATTGTTCTTCTTCGATCTTGTCGACTCGAGCAAATAATTTTTGTGCATCTGACTGAAGTCTATCCACGGCCTCTGAAAGACGGGTTTCTATTCTTTTTTTTACAGACTTTGATTTTGCGTGAACGCCATTTATGGATTGTTCCAACCTAATTTGTTGCTCTCTCTTCTCCGCCAGACCAGAGGCAGAGCGACTCAGGGTGGCTTGCAGGGCTTCTCTTGCAGTTTTCGCACCTACTCTTGCCTCGACACACTTATGGCTCTGATGAGAGAGAAACATGCAGTCTCTACAAACGAGGTCTTTGCAGCTGCTGCAGGAATAATTCAGTTTTTCCGAGGGATGTTTCTCGCATCGGGGGGCTTGGCCAGATGTGAGCTGTTCCATGTACTGGGGATCAGAGAGTCGGCTAGCGTCAGCAATGATGTGCTCGTTCGTTCCCGGAATTCGAGAATGAACGGGTCGACATGTATTGCAAAGGTGCAGTTTACAGTCCATGCAATATATTTGACTATTGCCTTCACGGCAGAAGGCGCACTTCGAAGCTGTCTCGCCCGATAACTCTCCTGCCAGGTCTAACTTCACCATAAGATTGACGATGGGGACGTTTCCAGGGAGACCCTTCACACCTTGTGGAGTTAAGTGAATGACACTTCGACAGGTTGGGCAGCTGAATGATGCTCCTGGTTTGAGATTTGACTCACAATTTTCCAGACACCTCAGGCAGAACGTGTGGACGCAAGGTAACATCCGTGGATTCTGGTAGCGTTGAAAACATATCGAACATTCGAGGTCTTTCTTCAGCTCATCCGTCAAAGGTTTACTCAGCGCCATCTTGCTCGTCTGTTCGGTTATGCGCGTGTAAAGGAAAACAATAATTTCAAATGATTTACTGAAGTCATCAATTCAATAATAGATATACACCTCTCCCAAAATTGGCCTGACTCCATAACAATAGAGATGCATGTATTCATCGTGGTCCGTGGGGCACATAGCCTACCTACCAAATATGAGCTCCGTCCCAATATCAATTGGCCACAATATCAATCGCTCACTATTGTCAATTTCCACCCGAAATTAACTCCAGTCCACACCAAAACAAGAGGGTTATTGTACTCCCAAAGAAAGCTACCAACCATATTTCAGAACTTGAACACAAGTGACCTCAGATCACTTCCGACCCGACCCCGAAACAATGGGGTTAATGTATTATTCATGAAGAGTATACGTACCTAGTATGAGCTTGATCCATACAGGTGGGGTGGACTCCTCGTGTGTACAGGCCCAAATTGACCAATTTTTTTTTCTTTCAATTCTCTATTCGCCCCTAAAATGACTTAGGTTCACACCCCCAAAAAGAAAGCTACGCACATCATTCAAGTTTTATAAGGCCAAGCATTCTGGACTTATCGTGTTAACAAGGATTTCAGGAGTTCCTCTATCTAGTGACCTCAAATGACGTTGACTCGACGCGAAAACAATTCAGTTCATGTACATACCTAGTAAGTATGGATTTCATCTCTCCAGGTGGGTTGGACTTATCGTATCTAGAAGCCAAAAATGGTCAGAATTCATTTTTTTTCCACAATTTCCAAATGATAGCCCCCCCCACCCAAATTACTCCCAGTCCACACGAAAATTCACGATAGGGTTATTGTACCTCTCATAAGGAAGGTTCATACCAAATTCCAATTTGGCTTCAATAGATGTGAATTGCTGGGTCATTAATTGATGGTAAGATTGTGAGAGGCATTCTTCAAAATAACACCAAACGTGTGTTTGTTCACCTGTTCAAATTGCTTGCAACAGCTGAATTAATGAGAATTCGAACAAAACAAATATAATAATAATAATAATAATATCTAGTGCTCATATAGCGCTTTTCCACGTCAATGACATGCTGAGAGCGCTTAACGAATATTAGGCTACCCCTGATCATCAGCACACCCGTACTAATAACAAGTACGCACTTCTCGCTCGTTCACTCCTGACACACACTTCTGTTGTGCCACTTCATCGTGTCCTCTGGGGACCTCCCAACTAATGAGCTGACCCGCCTACTCAAATCCAGTCATCGCAAAACAATTAGACATGATTGTCACGAGGTCGAAAGGTCAAACGAGGTCGAAAGGTCAAATGAAGTCAGAGATGGCCAGCAGATTCATACAGACGAACGCAACTTTCCATCACACCACTTAGACTTCTTAGACAATATTTTAAGCTGTCACAACCATTCACAAAGGTTGATACAGTAAGTTAAGATAGTGTGCGAAAGGGTCGTTCGTTTTAATAAGGTGAATCTGGTCATCACAAAAAATTGCCCTGAAGGTCACAGGGTCCAGATGTCGATGATGTACAGAAAATGTCGCGCTTCGCACTAACGGTGTTATCCATTCTCTCCATTTAAATGTATCACATAAACATATAGTCATAGGCCCCTATACTATTGTTTTTAGTTCGAGCGAACCATTGACACTTATGTTCGTCTAGTTGTTTGAGATAGACATTAACTTGGAACTCATATTTGTTCTTATGTTTATAACAGCTCATAATTATATTTTGGTGGTGTTGCCATTTTCCTCTGAGATGAACACAGCCTTTGTTATTGATCAATTGATCGGGTAGCCTATATAAGGCAACCATATATGCTGGAACGTGTTGCGAGTTGGAGACGGGCAGACTGCATGCCCATAAAATAATATGTAGTGGATAGTCGGGTACACATTCCAGTGAAAATATGTAGGCTACAATTGGTCACGGAATAAAAGAATGAAACATGTTGCCCGAATTATTTGTGAAATGTCTGGAATATGTATATTTTTCAGCGCTACGCGAACATTACTAGTTTTCACCACAGTTAGAAT
>JAUOBX010378342.1:0-10758 GCA_032360705.1 Eupentacta quinquesemita
GATCACCACTGGTCTGGTTGCGCCATTGCAATCATCTGTGTAACTGGGAAAATCTGCTTGTTCTTCAGCAATGATTTAATTAGCTCATTGTTTCAGTCTGTGTCATTTTGCTCACATGGCTGATAAGACTGATGATTCTGATAAAGTTACGACCATGTTGTAGATTTCTTATCTTGGGGAGGGTGATAATAAGTGACCGAGTTTATGATGTAGGCCACACCCCTGTCTGTCAGATCTTGTAGCAGATAAAAGTAAGGAAAACAGCTACTCCTGTGGGAGACCAACACTAATGCTGCTAATTTCTGCAGTGGACGTTCATGCATGACTCCCGTTCTGTATTTCGCAGATCTTATGCGGACTCATCAAATTTGTACGATCTTCACAGAACTTTGAGATTCTGTACAATAGTTGGTCTCAAGTACAGGGCAGTCACGCAAGGGCATCTGAGCGTCAAATTCTGTGGAATTTGACAACCGTTATTAACAAGCAAAGTGGTGGGTATTATGAGGTCAATTTCGCAAAACGTATGTAGGGATAGATACGTCGTTACGTTACGTCACGATACGTATGACATGTAAACACAATACGCATAGTTGATATTCATGACATCGAAGAGCACAGTAGATCATGCTCCACAGTGGATCATGCCTCAGTGATAGCGATCTTATTTTCTGCCTATAGTGCTGGTAACCCAGAGGAGTATGTATCTGTATCGACTTATTGTCAGCTAAATCGGAGATACAAACTCAATGACGTCGACAGCCATGTGTGTGATTTTGATATCACCATGTCCTTCCTATCCAGTGAAAAAGTCTCTCTCCACTCTACTCGCTAAAAGCCTTGCTCGGACCACCCACTTCTTTCAGCCATTGAACCATTTTGATTGTAACTTATTTTGTGCATAGTTGCATATTCATTATCGATTTTTATTTCATACAGCTCGTTAGGCGGAACAATTTGTTAGCCTAGTAGTATAGAATATTTGCGTAAAATTAAGGAAATTAGGAAAAGATGAACCTCCGTCAATCGAAGATCGTTTCGAGGTACAATTGCCTATAAATCCTTCAGGAGTATATTCCTCATGTTGAAACATGAACAAAACAAGAACAGAACTACGTGTAGTGATTCCTTCCCATATTTTTGAGACATAAATTACCAGATTTCTAACACATAAACACAAGGGAACTTTGATATGACGACAAACACGAATCAGAACATTACTTCACATTTGTCCATATATGTTAAATAATATGTACCTAATTTGAGCTGGTTTCATGCTTGTGTTCTACAAATATTGTGCGGACACGCATTTTGACTTTTGCCCACTCCTAACAATGTACGACCTTCAATCGACACCAGACATAGACCCCCAAACTGACTTAGGAGCTAATTCGGCTAAAATGGGACCTGTATTGAAGGCCATTGTGCAAGGAGATGGATAATGCATAGATTAGTTGTAAGTTCACCCCTCCCACTCAGTAAATAGTGGATGAGCCTCCTACACAATAGTAGTAATTGATTGTATTTACAAGGTATTGACATTTTGACCTGACGAACAATTTTTAGGGATTATGTACCCCATATGTCCAACCTTCATAACAAGCACGAAGCCTGATATACACATTTGCTTTCAATAGTGATTTCGTTTACAACGTTTTAAGGCTTTGACTTCTCTTAGCCTGATGTGACTTTTGACCTGTCCTAAAATTATTCTGGATTATGTACCATTATTATATTGACAGCCTACATACCAGGAATGAAGCCTATGTATTGAGTATTTATGGTGGTTTTCAGTGTATATTATGATTGTCTATACTAAATCAGTGTTCGTGCTGCCTCGACCTTCCACATGCAGATCGATAACTTGAGATAACTTGTAACAGGAGCATTGTAATAGGGAGGTGTGTTGACTTTATGGATCGCCTCAACAAAAGGAATCTGGTTGTCACAAAAAATAGGCCTAACGGTCACATAGTCAAGAGGTCAAATTGGGTCAAGAGGTCAAATGAGGTGAAATAAGTTCACCAGATGCCGTTTACACAGACGAACAAAACTTTTTATTAGGCCGTCAAATGTTCCGTTGTCAAGATATACGATGATAGTCCTACTGTGACCTATAATGACCTTGACCTGACACTGAAAACGATATTGTTCTTCCTCTTCATATTTGTAACATATGTGCCTAATTTGGACTTGTTACAAGCTTGCCTCCTATACGGATATCGTGTAGACGAGCATTTCGAGTTTTGCCCTCTCCTGACCTTGAACGACCTTGACCTGACCAAAAACAACATGCTCATTACTTTTTACTTGTTACGCGTTTTACAGATATCGTGTAGACAAAACGTGTCACATCCACACACACGCACACACACACACACGCACACATCCACATACACAAAATTGCATGACTGCATATATTCCTTTTACCTTCGGCAAGGAATAATAAAATGAGCTGCATGAAATCATCCCTAGCGAGATGAAAATAAAAAGTAATGAATTTGTCACCGTGGTCTCCATACACTGATACTACTTTCACATCCCCTTTATTGTCGTTACCATGACAGCGTGCGTGTGTAGCGAACACTGCCATTGTTGTGATATTCTTTAAAAAGGTACATTTACTGACATCATACGATTCCTGTATCGCAAGGTCACGATCTCGGTTCTTCGGCGGCTGGTTCGTGTATGTTATTGAATGTTAATATTTTACATTGTTATTGATTAACAACCCTGTACAAGAATATATGACCATTGATAGTACACCCAATGAAGTGAAAACTAAAAATAGAAGTAACGAACACTTTCATCGCCCTGATCGATTAAGAGCGACATCAGATTTCTGTGCAAAAATACAACTCGGCGAATGTCAAAATACGTATGCTGTGGGGGTGGGGCAGCATTGGACACTCCGGAAACAAATTCTTATTGTCGTATTTCTTATGTATATGTTTAACGCCTATCCAATGTACATTATCACTGGGGCACGCAAATTCGATCCACATAACTGAATTTGGTGGAAGGTGGGAAGAAGAAACCTACTGGGTCGACAGAGCAACTTTATAGCGTCCTCATGTTCATGTTACCTCATCCGTTTGGCATATAATACAGAAGCGTCTAAATCTCTGATCTCACTATTCGATTAACAAACGCGGATATTTCCGAATTATTAACACGAAACGTGCTGACAAAAGCGAATGAACCTCCCTAATTGTCCGACGATAAATGAGAACCTAACCAATAGCCGAAGAATGTTCGAGCAGTTTCAGTGACGTTTGGCATAGCAATACAATCCGGTTCATACTGAGTTCGATTCCCACATTCACCATCAGGCGTTCTCCTCGAGAGGTGGTTGTTCTCACAGTGACGACTGGCGGGGTATTGGTGTCCGAGCTCTGCTGTGGCGTTGGTAACATTGATCACAACAACGCTAATATAAGCTGGCTCTACACAACCTCGATACGACGATCTTTTTTGTTTCTTCACACCACTGTCCTCCCATCTTTCGTATTCAAACCTACTTAGTCCATGACAAAATGTTTCCTGGGATTGGGGTACATGTAAGGGTACATGTAAGCTTTACACATGTAGCACCTGTGGTGACCATATTACTTAGAATTGTTTTCATTTGCGGCGACACAATGGCAGGACAACTTCAGTCAGAACATTACGATCCTCGCCCAATATACATGGGACACCCCGCTCCCTCATTCAATGTTAGCATTTGACAGCGCGTTCGTTAGGCGCAACATTGGAGGGAGTGTAGTTTTGTCGAGGACCTAACCTACTACTCCAGTCGGAACACTAGTCTCAATCGTAACATTACTCATCCCGTTCTCATTCTCAGTGATTTTTTATTTAAATTCTTGCCTAATGCACTACTTTTCCATAGAATCCCACTGCGTCATCAGCCAGTTTCACGGTAGTCTATAGTAGTCAGCAAGAAGATCCGACCTAAATAAAGCTCATTCAGTTTGTAGACCAGCATTGTTTACCGTCATCTGCTATCGAACGAGGAGAGTATCTGTAGTGTGAAGGAAATGTGAAGGTGCAGATAGTTGCACACATACTGTGACCTGCCTATTACTTACATCGAGCTCTTATAGAAATCGGGAAAGATTACCCTTTTCAATGGTACAACGTGGACACTCTTGTTAAACACTTGATATTCTCAACTCGTGTTATGCGCAAATCCAGCTCCTCGAAGATCTTGATGAGTTTCTTTCCCACTGATAAAATCGACCCGTTGCTTTTCCTAGCGGTGTCAGTTAAACGATTCACTCATTTACGTTGAAACAACCCTAGATATCATTGAATAGATCCCGATCGCAAGAGGAAAGAGAATTTCATCGCTCTCATTAGACCAGAAATGTTCCAGGGTGCTGCGTGAAGCCCTTGAGACCAGTGAGTATGCTGATACCGTCAAGTATCCGGGTCGCGCGGTTCAGCCGTCGAGTGTCCTTTATCATCTAATTGCCATTGAATATGTTATGGGAACACATTGCTTTAGGAGAAAAATTACGTCAGATAGTCATGACATTTCAATAATTATACCCAATCAGCTGCTGTCAATAAACGTTGTTAGGCATTTCCTACACTATTTTCAATACACTAGTGATATTTCGCCAGAATCATATCAAATAACATGAAGTGGTAAAATCTCCCAGGGTAATTAGGGTAATTAGGTTAATCGCATTTATATTCGAACATTAGGCTCAATATTTTCGGCCTATGGAAATTTCAATCCTTGCGTTTATGATCCAAGTATATATGCTGAATAATGTATACGAACTTCCATAATCAGAACTGTTCATTATAGTTACATACGCCTGATAGTTTTTTCTCATTAGTGCATTAAATCACGTCGGGGAGTTCAAGAGTGCGCGCATATATTTCGGCATTGGCATAACACTTATTAAATGATGACCCATGGGGATTAAATTGTCCCACTGTCCAATCGAAATTGACGTCATAGAGGAGTTACGCAAATGCCACTACGTAATCAGTATAGTCCATATGACAATAATGAATTGATGGTTTGAACAACTCATTAGTAGTCTACAGTAGTCAAGTAAACAGGCCGCAAGATGAGTCGCGGAATACCTCGTCATATGCAACGCACTCCTAGATTAGAGAACCTTCTACATAACGAGCAAATGTCCAAAATGTCGCTGATCATTTCAATATTAATGTTAACTGACTGAACTAATCATCACTGTTCTATCCCGAGAACGTTGCTAGGATTGCCTGAATTAATCGTTGGTTCACGTCAACACCTTTTCTCCAACTAAGTGACACGGGGAAGGGGCGATCCCACAGTTTCTTTGCAATACAAAGCAACTCCCAGGCATGAGCGAATGAAAGATGTTACGATGTAGGCTGCAGTAACAAACTTTTCCTCTACAGTAGTTTGTCCTTGTCGTCCTCTGCACCTGAATATCATCATGTTCTTGGTAAGAACACGTAGAAAGCTGGTGAGAACTACACCATTCGAGACACAGGGTTCCGCTAAACTGCTACACACAGTAAATTACTATATACATTCCATAAACAAACACCAATCAAAGCAAAACACCGACAGTTTAGTTGACCATGGCAACATGTTCTCATGGGGCCTGATACCAATAGCTCTTACAGTAAATCCGACCAAACCTTGACTGAAGTATACGACAAATGTTTTCCGTAGGTACCAATAAATAATAAGTTACGTGAACATAATATTTTACTCCGGATCACGCTGCAAATTCTAAACTCGACCAAATCAAATAATAAATTGTACGAAAAGTATTCGAGAGATCCTTCCGATATAAGTAAGTCAGTTTATGCTTAATATCGGAACAATCTCAATCATATCTCAAAAAGAAAATTCCATCTTAGCGAATTATATGATAACCGAAATGGCATCAAAGAGACATGAAAGTGATATATGTATTATTGGGAAAGGGAGAGGGGGGGTAACAAAAGTCCAACAAGTGATGGTGATGTCCTTGCAAGTCATTCTAACGCACTACACGATGAGGAAGCAGCCACTTCCAGGTAAATACTTTACCATAGGTTATTAGTCGAGGTAACATCAAGGTAGTTCATATTCGTAGTTGAACTGATGTGAATTCTATGAGAGCTGTTTCAACGTTTAGCGCTATGAAAACAACTTGATCATGGCCGTGGTGCGACAACAGTAGGCCTACCCATCAAAACCCTCTGTTCGAAGTCATGCATAAATTGTTAGCATAATGACGGAGCAAATGTGGAGCCGATGAGAGTACCCGCGATCCAGCCAATCCTCCAGCTCCACAGAATATAAGACCGAGTGCCAAATGACACAATGCCATCATTTTTCTTATCAGTAGTCCCCTTTGCAATTGATCAATGCAATCACGAAGGGATAGTCAGAAGTATTATGTTTGGCACTGGAAGTTTGCATAATTTTTTTGCTGAACTAAATGACCCAAACGATTCCTTTTTCTGAGGTTGCAACTTATGGGTTTTAATTGAGGCGATTATCTGTGTTACTAATTGAAGATGGCACACGTTGTGCAAGTATAGCTATGTATGCAAACTTTAGACTTTAATGACAACATATTTCACGTACAGACAATGAAGTTCACTGTCGAATTAGGCGATCTTTACGTTAATAAATCAAGGGCTGCAATTGACTTTATTGTATTTGTATTAGGTACGTTCAACATGTTAGCGAGCAAATCGGGTCAGACTTGTTTGTTGTGAGTCGAATGAAGAGTGAATACCGTTTTCCCTGTATACTCCCGGATATTGCTTCTCTCGAGAGAGGTAATTGGGTTGTCGATGCAATTGCAACATGTTGATAATTATCTGGTTCGAAAGATGTTTATCTAACATGCAGCTTAACAGTTGATTTACGTTTGACATCCCCGAATCAAATCTATACAATATGTTTTCCTTTGGATGAGATTGGTCCAGGCGATATACTGATGAAGTAGGACCAGCGGAAGTGGTATGCTGCCTTTGTGATTACCGTTAGTACCAAGCAGACAATCACAAATCGGGAGTGTGCGTCATTACGTCATACAACATTAGAAAACCAGCACAGGCGACATTGCGATGTTTAGGACTGAGTGAATTATTCCAGTGTAGCGAATTGAACTGACCGACTCGTCCCAATTCATACTCCCAACCGTCAAACAGGTCGATGTGGCAGAAACAATAATGCATCGAATGCATGGCAGTTGGCACGTTCTCCGAGCCGTAAAAATCAGCGATGCATTTCTCGTAGGCCTGAGCATGAACAAATAATACACCGATATCGACCAGGCTACTTGAAGCTGGAAAAGATTGGATTTTCATCAGTCATTAGGTTGCATGTTGGACTAGATCCGTGGATCCGGATTCCTGATTATAACCTATGGCGCATATGTGTATGTGTGTATATATGTGTGTTAAGCTGACTCGTAAACCAGGAACCTCTACCACGTCTAGATGGATGAAGTTCATATTTCTAAACGTTTCCCATAATGGAGCTATTTGGCTGTCATTCGAGCACCCATTCGTCCAAAACTGTGGAGCGTTCGATCCGATTAGAGTGAAATTGTGTGTTTATCCTCCCCTATATGTGTAGAGAATGTTTACTACTTGTTTTTATGTCAATCAGAGTATTTCAAACATAATCGATATTCCGCCCAAGTGTAAAATGTAATGTAAGAGCAAGTAAAAGCCCATGTAAAAGCAATAAGAAGATTCCACGTCGACCCCACGTGAATGGATGAAGATCATACGTGGCTGAGTCTGGAGTATTCTGTGGTCACTAGCGTTCAACGTCTGAAATCCTGTTATGGACGATAAGTGTAGCATGTTCAGCCAGATCAAGCTGAGAAGAAGTCTGTGTTTTTGGTATATACAAGGGGTCAAGATGATTGAATGAACCCTGCTGGTTCGGGAATAATAGTCCAAGCAAACACCGAGTCTGTTGGCGTTTGGGCTAAGAAAGGCAATCTGGCATTTCCTTGTATTTACAAACCAGTGAGTCTCCCCAGTGTTCCTGTAAGTGGCGGAAATCTTTCATTCGGAATTGTATGATAAGCTACACAATTAATATTTATTCGGGGTTCACAACATGGTTTTGGAATAATCGTGTCTGACTGATGAGATGGAATTTCCGAGATATGTCACATTTGCTATCTACAATGGTAATGCTGTTGGTCATGATTTTCTGAACTTCGAGAAAGCCATTGGGTATCTTGTTCAAATCGATTGTTGGTTTAACGGAACTTTACTCCTATTTCTGTCGTATAACAAACATTTTTATTACTACTCAATCTATAGTAATGCGGGTACCAATATTCACAAGTGAAAACGGAAGATTGAGTTACGATGCTGCAATTTTCGAGGTCTCGAAATGATTTCTTTCAATTTACAGATGTTTTCCAATAAGCCTACCTAAGGAGAAAGCTGATGCAGGTCGGTTCTCACAGTCACATAGCTTCCATTAGTTTAACTGGCCAAAATTGTCGACAGGTGAATTCGCTCAGAGACTTTGGTATTGGTTGTATGTTGTTCCGTTTGTAAAACATTCTAAACAATCTACTGGAGCTGCTATAACAGTTAATTGGATTATCGGATTAAGTTAGCACTGTGTCAGTTACCTTGATAGAGATATCGTGAACAGCTAGTCAAATTGAGTGCATACAGACAGAGCGATTTACTGGATCATTTGTCTTGGTCAGGTGAATTAGCAGCGATTCCATTCAGGCGTTCGAAATTGTTGATTGACCAGATAGTCATTTAATTCTCCAAATTTCACAATGTTGCTACTCATGTTACCATCACGTTATACTTCATGAGATACGCGACGCGCTCTGAAATATGTGTTTTTGCAGGAAGTAATCGAGAGAGTAATTGACGGAGAGTGTTAATAACACTGCTATTGAAATTATCTTCAGGAATTATGTACGAACTGTACAGGCTAATTTCTTCGATTAGTGGTGCTTTGGTTGTTATGAATATCCCAATCTTCATAAACGTTCTTATTCACAACAAAGACTTCATAAAGTAGTTGTCAGAGAAAGCATTGAGGATTGCGGATAAACGGAGTGAGGCAGAGGAATAAGGGCTCCATGAAAGAGACTTTGGGCATCATTAAGGAGCATACATATACAAAAATACAAGGTAATTGATTATTACCCCACAACATATTATTATAACGTTTTTTTACACGTTCAGTGTTCAGAATACTGCAGATACAGATTTGTAAAAATAACTTTTAACATCCCGATATTGACATCATAGTACGCACACTCACTTTCACAGCAAATATGTCCAGACCAGGAGCAAATGTTGGATGGACTATGTAAACAGGCCGTAAATATATTCGAGTTGCCCGAACGGCATATCCCGTAAGATTAAGATCTTCCTCGACTCACCAAGAGGACAATAAATAATTATTTCCACTTTCTTCCATCTTCCATCTTCTATTGTTTTCTGTGCCCGATGATGTAGTCGCAAGCGACACTTAACTGGATATGAAGCTTTAATGAAATACATAATATAATTACGTAACATGCTTACTTCAATCTGAAAACGCAAATAAATACGCAATACGCATAGTTGATATCCATAACCTAAAAGAGCACAGTATGATGCTTCACAGTAAATCATGCCTCAGTGATAGCGATCTTCTTTTCTCCCTATAGTGCTGGTCACCCAAGGAGTATGTATCTGTATCGACTCACTGTCAGCTAAAACAGAAATGCAAATCAGAGTTTTGTAAACTCAATGGCGTCGTCAACCATGTATGTGATTTTAAGATCACCATTTCCTTCCTATTCAGTGGATAAGTCTCTCTCCCTACTTTACTCGCTAAAAGCCTCACTCAGCCTACCCACTTTTATCAGCCATTAAACCATTCAATTGTAACTTATTTTGTGCACAACAGCATATTTATTATCGATTTTTTTTCATACGGCCTGTCCGGCGGAACCATTTGTTCGCTTAGTGATATAAAATATTTGCGTAAAATCGAGGAAATTAGAAGAAGATGAACCTTCGTCAATCGAAGATCGTTTCGAGGTACAAAAGTACCGTATTTGAATTCTAGGAGTATCTTTCTCAAGTTGAAACATGAACATACATTATTGAAGAGAGTTGTCATAATAGACGGAATGGTCTTAGTGATGTGTTACTATGGAGTATATTGAGACAGGCATAGGCAGATCAGGTCTAGCAGAAATTTGATATATATATATCGATTTCGATCATCAGCAGCTGATTCGTATTGAATTACCCTTTAAAGCTCATTGGGTAACCTCGTTACCCAGGCCGGGTCGCTTAATTTAAAAAAATCATAACTTGGCAATCTAACCCCCCACCATGGTCATTCAAGTACTACACTGTAGCTAAGACTTAGGGCTTTAAAAATCAACCAAACAAATGGGGGGTGCAGTGGATTGTTTTTTTGTAAAAAAACCTATGAATGGCAAAATACCCATGTTGTGGGAGAGGTGGGTGTAGATGGCAACGGGTACTCCGGGAACCACTTCTGATTGTCATATTCATTCTTTCTCAAGGGCGAACTGAATTTATAGAGCCACGCTAACGTGCTCGTGTGTATATGTATGTGTGGTTGACGCCTGTGTACGAGCAGTCTCGCCTCCACAAGTTCCGCATGTGACAACCCCGACTACAGACTGATATTGTTGACCCATTAAAGGCGCGTTCTGCCGACACTAGCTGAGAGATTACCACCAATCACAGCACGTACAATGCCATCGTGTCTTGCTGCACGTC
>JAUOBX010378453.1:0-10756 GCA_032360705.1 Eupentacta quinquesemita
CGATTTGAACGTTTTGACTTTGGTGAGATGCGATCCCAGTACCAAAGCGAAACCACAGGTATGTCACTTTCCAGCGCGAGTCTCCGGAGAGTTAGTGATTAGGAAAGTCTGACTGTTCAAGGCGAGCCGTTTGTAATGCAGCGAAAGGGTATATAGACAGTAACGACAGTAAACTGGTTGCCTTCAGTAACCCTTTCCCCGAAGGTTATATTAAGATAGCCCTAATTAGTGATGTGAGGATTGAACATTTCTCCAACAGAATCATATATCGTTCTCATATGTCATCACTGGCATTGAAACGAAGTGTAATACACTTCCCAGTCGGACAGTCGGATCTCTCTAACAATCTAATGCGATGGGCTGATCAATCCCTTTTTGTCACTTCGTACCGGGTGGTTAGGAAGAACTCTTTTACCTTACAGAGAACGAAAACCATTATGTTGGGTCTGTGTTCCTGCGTTATAAATATGTCTTTGCATCAGGTCAGAGCTCTCCTGTCAGCCTGTGACATTATCCACTGCCTAGCAGAAGCCTTTGCGTTCGGAGAAATGTGGGAAGGAGATGAGTGATCCCTTAGCAGAGCGTCCCAGATGAACCAAACTGATAGGCCAGAGATAAACTCAGAACATACGTACATCTGTACATCCAGAGACTTTACAGAGTATTAAATATTCATGAATTCATGGAGCCAAATACCATGTCCAGTGCGTTGTGTTCTGTTAGGGGCACGATGGGCTAGAGAGCATTTCCGATGGGCGTGGCCTAATATCAATGTGTCGAAATGTGTCGCTCCTATATTGCAGTTTGTAATTTGATATTGATGTCGACAATCAATCAATCTCTTGTATCCCCACAACAGTAAGATATGTAGAATTATTTTTGATGAACCTGATTGGATTTCAACTATAAACATACTAACAATTCGGCCTTTAGAGTATTGCCTTTGGCCATACACTAGTTCAACTGTTTGAATAATAACATTAGCAGTATATACAACACATAATTCCAAATCGCTTTGAAAGCGCCAGACATAGGAGGCCAGTCAGTAATCCAATCAGTATATAGGCCCATACAGATTCATCCAGTATTCTACAATATATCGAAAACCTTGTTGATAGCTCATCTGTAGCTTTTCTCTGTTATCAGAAACATAAACCTTGTCAGTAGTTTTTGGCAATTTATGAAGTTCAATTCAAATGTCTCGATCGGAGTCGTACGCCACATCCTTCAACCCACGGTGTACTTATATTTCCCCTCGATCGATCGAAACAATTCTCTCTCCTTACGCGCAGAGAATTATCGACAAAAACATGCAATGTAATTTGTTTCAATTAAAGTCCTGCGTTACTTGTTTGTTATGAATTCCCATTGACTGATGAAAAAACAAATGACATTACGTACATGGCCGTCTCGCTCTCTCCCTCTCTCTCACATCGAGCATCATGCATTAGCAATCCTTTAGAGAAAAGTACATACTGGCGATTGTTATTTTATGCTCAGTCGATACTACGTGCAATATCCGACTTCTCGTTGCGTAAATAAATTCCTCATTGTCAAACTGTCTTACTGAAGTCGAACAAAGTTCATCTGAACACTGAACACATTCTTGATTTGACTGCACAGTCTCATAATATATTCCAGTCTTCACGAAATGTATTAACTCGGCTTCACACAATAATGGCGCCAAATGATGGATTCATCGGGTCGGATGTTCGGGGTCAGTTTGGGTATCTTATTCCTGGACAATAATTAGAGAACAACCTGGAAATGTTCGATATTGTGGTAGAGGTTTCGTGTAACTCATTGTCTAATTCGCCTATGGGCATTCATTTGGTCCGAAGTATGATATATTGTCATATATTCAATCATAATTTTAGGTGACTAATAATGTGGGGACAATGATACTACCCAATGTTCACTTCTTCGTTTCATATTCCACTGAATTCGTCAGTCTCCGAGCAGGAAACAAGAACCTGTAGGAACAGATAAGAACTGTCACCAATATCGTGAGATTTATTAATAGCCTATGAAGTTACCTAATCCGACGACAATCATCCGCGACCCCTGACTTTCCCTTGACTATTTAGAGCCAGTGAGTTCTAGGAAATTTGCCAGTGAATAGTCGAGTGAACAGAACAACCGTAGTCATGCGCTCTCTTGAATGTTCAACGCGCGTCTGCTGTTTTCTGGCGGTAAAACAGAGTAACGGAGCGACCGCGAATTCCGTGTGTGACCCGCTTATTCAAATCGAAGCCACGCTTACGTCAACTGTGGCATTGACTATATAAATACGTTAGGCAACAGTGGACATGGCATCACGAAACACGTAAATCACTCCATATAGTTA
Organism: Eupentacta quinquesemita; assembly: GCA_032360705.1. Classification (NCBI taxonomy): domain Eukaryota; kingdom Metazoa; phylum Echinodermata; class Holothuroidea; order Dendrochirotida; family Sclerodactylidae; genus Eupentacta; species Eupentacta quinquesemita. The sequence goes on from JAUOBX010378453.1 coordinate 2,348, forward strand.
TTCCCTGATCTAACTCATTTTTTATTCTAACATCACTAATATTACCAATTAGTGTTTCCAAACAGAATTGAATTGATCTATATCAATGGCGCATGTCGGTAATAGTAATGACCTAATCGGAAGAAACCAGCAAACCCCTTTGGACGTCTCACATCATTCCGATGTCATTATTTGGAGACACTCCGTCTGGCCTCGTCAATATCAAACACGAACACTATTCAGCTATTACTTTCCACTGATGACAAATATAAAATGCTTTGATTCGCGTCTAGTCTGATTAGATCAAGCATAATCTCAATCCGCCATCTTGGCGCTTGTGACCAAACGCAGTGGTCAGCATGGTGTGAATAATTTATTAATATCAACGGAATATTATCACAAGCTCTGTCGTGATGTGTTGTGTATCTGTTTACTTTCAGTCTGTCCGATAGTCCCATTGGCGTCAATTAAACGATGTGTGATTTGTAATTAACTGTGGGTAATCAATGTAGTCATATCAGCTATCATTCGGGCTGAATTTGTTTGTCAAAAATCATGTGAATAATTATATGTATTTTGGGATTTCCGTATTACTTATACATAATTGAAATTATAGTATCGAATCGCAGGATGTGTCACTTCTTCCTGCACTGTTCCTGCCTGGTCGTAGAGGCCTTTTCCTCTCCCATTACTGATATCTGCCAATCATGGGACGCTTAGTCTTCAACATGGCCTTATCCTGTCAGCCTGTCTTCTTTCTCATAGAGATTGTGTTTCCCAATACTAGATGATCTGAAGATATACTGCATTTCCTGGCTTCAATCTCTTCTGGTCTCATTCGTTTCTCGATAACTCCTTGATGAAATATTACCTTCGGTTTCCTGTCGTTGTACAGTACTTCTTCTTCTTCTTAGTCCACGTCATGAATACGGTATAATAATATTGTTGTCAATCTCAATTTCCTACTAGTGATCACGAATCCTTGTCTTAACTCAACCATGTTATATCGCCCATTGTCAGTCTCCGTATTTGGACCAGAATTATATCTATGGTTCCATCCATAATTATTATTCCACATTAGAGTAGCTATCGGTTGCTGTCGGTTACAGTAGATATTGGTTTCTTGGTTTTAGCGAGGGTTTCCAATGTTTTGTATGTCTGTTTCTCATTTCACGTTTCCCTACCACTTCCAATGCATATGTCCATTAGCAATTATTGTCGAGGTGCATCTTCGTGTTCCTGGTACCAATTAGTGCGCCGTGTTCCTCCACGTTCTCCAATAGTAGAACTATAGCGATATCTGTGGCGTTTGTATATATTCAGAAAAAAGAGTTCTTTTTCAAAATGGGAATATAAAATCTCCGAAAATTATTCACTGATTGTAGAGATTTTAATGACATTCTGACAAACTGACAGATGCCACTTTCTAACAACTGAATTGGTGCTTCTTATTCAAGTATCCGGTACGCAATTCCTGGGAATTTCTTTCGATCGACGTATTATCACATCGTATGCCTTCTACTAAACCGAACAACTATGGACAGATCACATAGTGTAAGATGTATGTTGAATACGTTCGTCCAATAAGGCTGGAGTTTAGTATCGCCAACCCGTCCCATATTCACTACTTCAAAAAACGATTGACTCCAGTTGATTGAATAATGTTTAATGGGTCAGCCGAAAGAGAGTACCGTCATGTTCTGAGGTCGGAAACCGTCATAAAACTGAAACTGCGCCACTGCAGATTCAAGTACCTGATGACAAATCCCCCAATGATCAGGATGCAGGATATAGACAAGAATCAAGTCGGTATAGACATGTCCCAGGGATGGAGGGAGACTATACAAGGGGATCGACCGATGAAGAAATGGGAAGGCGACGTCATTGCTGATCTGCTGATGAGTCCTACTCAGGAGTTTCAGTGCTGTTACGGGTGTAACAGATCCGGAGATGTGCACCAAATAAGTGCGGGTTCGAACCGTTACCAAAGTGCAGGAAAATGATTGTGAATGGCTTCGAGATACGGCATGTATGTTTCGTGTCAACAAAACGAACAACGTTAGGTGTCGAATATTGTGCGGTGATTTTGATCCTCGATGTGATTTTGAGAGGTCGACCTAAAAATATCTACAACTAATAATCTGGACCAACAACAACCTGGTTCTGTTAACCCAAATGGAAAATTGCCCGAGTATGAGAACATGATAACTGTGCTGTAATACAGCAATTTACCATAACTGCTTGATTTTCCTGAATCCGGTTCAATGTCCTCAGAATGGGAAGATATTAGTTGACGGTACTTTATAGCTTACACAATAAGGGAGGAATCTAGACTACTAGACGTCTCGCGATTGTTCATCATCGGATGGAAACATCTGCCGTTTTGGAGTTCTCATATATGGATGTAGCTGCAATACTACAGTGGGGAGAGCGGATTCAACGTGAAATAGGTATGTACATGTCATATTGATAATACGTATATACATATAATTCACGACCCTTCTAAAACATGATGGAGAACAATTGATAACTATGCACCAATCATGTAGTGGTAACTAGGGACACTTGGATACGTCGAAACAGAGGTCATATCACAAAAGACTTGAATAACGAATGGAGAGAAACGTCATAGTTATAACTTACAAAGCTATGTATGTATACGAGGAAAAAAGTGAGATAAACCCAAGTTGCCCTCAACAATCATATCTTTTCACTTGGGGCTACAGAAGGATACGTACAGTATGTGCAAGACAGACAACACATCATTAGGCAGATACGAGAATGTATCATCGTAATGCAAATCAGAGGATGCAATATTGCATGACGTACACGTTCTAAAAGGCATTGTGGCAAGGACAGATTCAGCAGCTTATATGTAGCCTGTGATGACAATAATATAAGTGACATTAAATTGTTACCCATGCATGTCCAATTGAACCAAACTTATTCTCCAGTTTTCACAGCATAGACTACTCTGGGTTTCGTCTAAACAGCAACACGTATAATGTACGTAATGTACGTCAATTGGTGGTCCGTTACTCATCCTATCATACCCCAAATATTCAACGATATTATTGTTCAACCATAGTTGGGCATAGTTAATACAAACGAAAAAGAATTCCACGACATATACTCTCTCATATTAAACAAAAACAACCAACTACCAGTAATATTTCTTCTAGCTTATCTGTCCCTAACGGAACATTAACCGGACGCATTTGGGAGGGGTTAGAAAGTGTGGTATGCAAGACAGTCGAGACAGGAACTGGAACTCTCCCCTTCGATATTACCCTAATAAGAAGAAAAAAATGCATCTCCAAATTCAAGAAGCGTTACAAATCATAGTGAGTAACGTCCAACTGATCATGTATCTATTTATTTGCTTATTGTGTGTGATTTCCACCCCAGTTTATAGTGTCATTCGTTTCATGCAATCTGTCTAGTGGTATCGGCGCCAATGAACTCCCGAGCTTCCCTATAGCTATAGGCTTCTTGTTTCATCCATTACTATTCCCTCAATTTGTATTTATGTCATTTATTGTTACTATGAGACAAATGAAATGAAGCTACATGAAACGGAAAATCAAAGTAGTCAATGAGAAGTGAGTGAAGCCATGCATGATCAGTTGAACGTACTTCTGCCGTAAGGATAGGCATTAGGGACCATCTTCGACCGAAATTTAGCCAATTTGATAGTCACGTTAATTCACACGTTGCGCACGTCCAAAGTTCGACGGGGTGTGAGATCATTCGAAACAACAGATACATCACCAGCTGCTGGTCACTGAGCTCGGAAAAAGATGGCGGCCTTCTTTGCTCTGTTGCACTTGTTGGGTCTAATTCGATGGAGCGAAAACTCAGAGGCGCTTTATCTTCCGTTATTGAAGCGACTGTTTAAGGGCACCAACACTAGTATGATCTGGTAATGAAGTTGACTGTTTCTCTTCACTTGGCCGAATGTGTTTATACTTTAATAAACAACATTATCCATCTGTTCCTTACAATTTACTTATTCTGATTAGTAGTATGTGATATAGCGTGATGTGCCTGTTCTGCGAATTCGAAGTAACACCACCACATCGAGTTATTTGAATATAATACGAGATACGTAATGTTATGAAGAGCCACACAATAAATTGATACAGTCTCACTTTACCCAAAACCCAAAATCTTTCTCTCATAGGTATAAAACAATTTACACAGTCTTTTCGAATATGGCAAGTTTGGCAACGTATGTATGTGTTCTCACTGCAAAATCACAACATACGGTAAATAGTAAATCCCATGATAGAGTTCTGAGTTTCCAACTAACATGAGGTTGACATAGTTACTTGTACTTTTCGGCAGACATTCATCTGCCTTGATCACCATTACCAATCAATGATAACGAAAAAGTGAGGCCAAATTAGATTTCCTACACACTGGCATTCCTACACACTGGCATTTGTGACTTTGGAAGGTTGTCCCAGATCTGTGACAGTTGGTACTGCCGACCGATTTATACAATGATGGTTGAATAACACAGCTATGAAATGCTTCATTCACCAACTATTATGATGTGCATGACGCAACAATTCACACACTTCCTTGTTTTTAGAAGTTTCCAAAACAATATTGTGAATGTGGTCACATGAATATAACGGTAAGGCCTATTACACCATTATTTGCAGATATGTACCGATGACTAACAGTTGATTTGTCAACATCCGTACTGGAACGCAGGCTAAATCCGCCAAAAATAACTCATTTACATATCATTGACTAATGCGATTGGTCTGGAGCGCCATGCGACAGCGCCTGATTCAATCAACCTCAGGCACTGAGAATTACCTAACTCGTCACATTTGTCATTCTGTAAGAGCAGTCATCGGTTGACACTCCCGTATTAGTCAGCGTTTGAGTTCAAAATAAGTGGGCAGATCCTAGGGTTCAATCTCTGTGTCATACTGAATGATTAGGAGGATACCTTATTGCTGGTTGTACGGTTGTACGATGCACTTTAGAAACCGACATAGATGACGCTAATTACAATGGAAGATTGATAGTAAGGCACTGAGCTTTATGGAGCCATCGTTCTAAATTGAAGTACAAGCGTTGGATGTCAAGACAACTCAATGATTCGTTCGATTAGGCATTACGAACGGTTCTTTCTTCTATTCAACAGTATTCATTCTTTTTTTCGATGCGTGTGATAATCTATGTGCTTAACCTAAATTTAACACGAAAGTCAAAAGGCTTAGTGATCCCTTGACTGCATTGACCTCTGATGGCCTCAACAATAAGAGTCATGTACTTTTTCATATGGAGAATCCACATACAGTAGGGTTCTTGTATTTGCCTGCTCAAACAACTTGAAAGCTTCCTAGACTCATCGCGTAAACAAGAATTTCATATTTTGAAAGTTTTTGCTATCATGTAAGCACAAATCGGTCAAAACATATATTTCCAAAAATTATCAAGACTGACCCCTGGTCTACATACAAACAAGAGGGTCCTCGTACTCCCATAACGAAGCTGCATTACAAATGCCACCCTGATCGGACCAAGCATTCTGAACTTACTGTGTTAACAAGATATTCAGACGTCGATCTCTGTTGACCTCAGATGACCTCTGACCTGGCCCGACACCATATGGATCAGGCATTCATAATGGGGAACCCACATACCAAGATGCGCTTGATCCACCTAGGTTGGTTCGTGTTATCGTGTTAAGGAGCCAAAATCAGTCAATTGAATTCCAAAAAATTCCCAATCGCTCCCAAGAATAACACAATAGGGTTCTCCCCTCCCCGACAACAAGGTTTTAAATTATAAAGAAAATTACACATGGGTATCATGAGACATTCGGGAAGGCATGCCTCGTCCAAGAACATTGCAAAAAAGCCTATCCGGCCTTCGCGTGGTTCGAACACACAATTTATTGATCATTAGTCCGGAGCACTACCATCGTTAACAAGTATTATTGTAACTTCGTGGATTATTCACATCAACTGGTTTTGTTCAAATAATTGTAATTTACTATAGTACAGGCATATGTTGTTGAAGATCAGTATTAACTCGCTTCTGTCTGCTGGTTTAGTGTTACTGACAGTCTTTGTAGTATTCGATCAGAAAACTCTCGTTGGAACATCCCAATTCCATGTGGCGATTCTTCTATTTATCCTCCCTCATCATTCATACGATGGAAAAAAATTCCATCAGTTCAGATAAAGTCCGATGATGCAGTAGATAGGCCTACTAGACTAGTCTTTCACCGACTGTAGCCTGATGTATTCTAGTGGGAAGTATTTGTTGTTAGTGAAAAATATATCGATTCGGTAATAAATTATCAAGTGCTTGCCTTTCATGGACCGGATATTTTCAGGCTGCTCATTACACGAACAGTGAATCACATAGCCTTTCAGTGGTATTAACTCCGTAAATTAACGTCTTCTGCTGCTAATGTTTTATACGTCTAGTACCCGCGCCATAGACCAGAGCGAACATGAATATACAATGAAGTTCTCGGAAGTTTGCTCTCTAGGGAATGTAGTCTCATAAACTTCCTAATCAGTGATTGATGAATTCTTCTGATTTATTGGAGCATTAGACGTCAGCCAACTGAAATGTTCGAGCATAATACTGAAAGAGTACATGCAAGGGTTACTGCAATAGTCCAGAATAATATGACTACTGCATAATGCGTTGAAGAAAAATGTATCAATATAACATTGCGTATTTCGTATTCTAACCTACACGTGGTCGTATCTCTCATTGTTCAGACCAAGTGAATAGCTCCACTGTTTAATTGTAATGATTTCCATGGTCATATTTTAGCTCGAACCCTAGTATGGTCATACTAATGAATTGGTACATATTGCTTCTCGGCTGGAAGTCATCTAAGAAAAATGCACTGTTAGATAACATAGCATACGAGTGAACATAAATTGGTACTGATCTCGTATATCATGAACTGGTCATTGATAAATATAATACTGTGTATTCTTTATCATAACGACTGTGCAACTTGAGGAAATTAATATAAAGCTATATCAACGATTTTCCATCGATGAGACATGTGTATTATCAAACAAAGAAGCTTCCACGTTCTGCGCCGAAATGATGAATATGTCCTTCACGGGATGATTCTGGCGTCGGAATATATGTCACCTAATAATGAGTCGCTAAGTGATTGCCTTTGTAGTACCACCAGCAGAGTCTGGAAACACTGATGCTAAATCACTTGCCCGTACAGTGGTATCAGCCAACATACGGTAAATCAGCTATAAGCTGTTTAATAATGTTGCCATCGTCGTGCACTTCATACGGTCCAAGGGGTTCATAAAACACATCTCCTAAAATAGTGTCTCCCTCCTCGACGTTGCTCTGAGGTACTTCCACGGCTCAGACAAAAGGTCGAGTGATTCACAATCCGGATGGGAGCACTCACTGTTCGTCAACAGACAGACGGGGATGATTTAAATCAAGCACGCTGACGATACTTCGATAGACCAACACTGAAATATCTCCCGTTTGAGTCACATCCTCCGTCAATCGATCCGTCTGCGTATTCTTTGTCTCATAGTCATGTGTATGTGGCAATAACCATCAACGTGGATGAGTTTATAAAAATATATCTTGGAGTAGTGTTTTCCAATCCTACTCCTTTTTCAATTGATTCTTGTGAAGATGAATGCCGTACTTACAGTGACATATATCAATTATATCTGACATTTGATTTGGGGGCACTCGGCGTCGACAAATGTCTAAATCGTGAATGGATATGAGAAGACCAGAAATGTTTGAAAACCATTTGAATACCAACGATCTTTATAGCTACCGGTCACTTTCGTGTTTCCGGTTCGGACCTCGGTACCAAATTCTGATACGGTAGTACAACTCCACTCCGGTTTTTGAACGCTGCAATGCACGTATTATTATCACATATGTGCGGATCAGTGGGTGAGCACTGTTGGGTGCGTCAAGTCTTACCCATATCGCATCGCATACTCTGTCAATAGGGATAATATTCGTCGGACGGCGCGGCGATTCCCAGTCAATCTTCCCATAAGTTGACAAGTTTGACTCTGGTGGTACGCAGATGACGGATGTAGCCAAACTGCACCCGGGTAAGTATTGGGCAGTGGGTACAGAAATTGTTGTGGCCTCCAGCCCTCTACTGGGTTGCCAGCTCAGGTCTTCATAATTTTGCCACATTTTGTCGACAATCAACTGCCACTTAATTTTGAGTGGTCCGCTCCAATGTGGTGTGGTCGTTGTTGGAGGCCTCTAGTGAGACATTCAGTGTGTCCTGGTAACGACTCATTTCTCCACCTTGAAAGCACTTCCTGTATTATGTGGCTTGCGTTGCTGAAAACAACGAACACTGTTTGCCGTATTTGTGATACTAGCGATGGAATAACAATGTTGGGAGAAAGTAGCGAGTAGTCG
>JAUOBX010378564.1:0-10755 GCA_032360705.1 Eupentacta quinquesemita
TTTTTCCCCAAAAATGACCCCCCATCTGCCCCAAAATCAATAGGCTTCCTGTACTCCTCATGAGAAAGCTACACACCGAATTTCGACTGGATCGGGCTGAGCATTCTGGACTTATCGTGTTTACAAGCCAGGCGTCACATACACACATACATACATACATACATACATACACACACACACACACACGTACAGGTAAGCGCCGGCAAACGAGGACATATAATTTTGTTATCCAACCGAGGACATCTGCAAATGGAAGTGGTGAGCGGCGCAGCGGAAGCCAGTGGAATGTCTTCAACGAACAAACATCTGAAACGACTGGAGGGCAGTATTCAACAAAGGTTTCGTGGAAAGAGTGAGTTAGATTTCCTACAGTGAAACCGAGGACAACTGTGTAAATATACACTTCGAGCGAGGACATGAAAATAAACTATTCAAACGTGGCCGATTGTGTGAATCATACACACTTGCTTTGTCGTAGTCAAACGAGGACATTTTGGACAAACCTATCCAAACGTGGACGAGTGTGTTAATCACACATACATTTGCTTTGTCATAGTAAAACGAGGACCTAGCTATTGGACAAACCTATCCAACCGTGGACGATTGTGTAAATCATACACATTTGCTTTGTCGTAGTGAAACGAGGACATATTGGACAGACCTATCCAAACGTGGACGTTTGTGTAAATCATAGGCCTACACATTTGCTCTGTCGTAGTAAAACGAAGAGCATGCCGAAATAGCTCCCTTGAACGCGGTCGATTCCAAATGTCCGATCTCGGAACCTAGTGGCCGATTATAAATTGGCAATTTACTAGGGATGTCAGTGACCTCGGTACCCACTTAATATTTTGATCACCGCTTCTTCACGACCGTGCCACTCCTTCAAGGTAGGGAATCCGTCATGGTATAGCAAGAGACCGACCAATTGTGTGTGTTCTCAAAGGTAGTTGGAACACAGCCCCCATATCAATGTTGTTGTTCTGGGGACAGTGATTTGAGGTCAACTATGAAGTGTTGGTTTGTTATTGACTGTGTGTGATCACCTCACAAAATGTGCAGTCCCCGGAACCGACACTTCTAATATTCAGTGCAGCGACACCCACTTTTCTGGCAGCGCGCAAAGCGCACGATGCGTCCAACGGTGGCATTATGTGGTATTTGTGAGCGCTCTGTGTTAGCTCTACTCCGCATAAGCCATACGCCAGGACTACATGTGTTACTACGAAGCTAAGGATGTCACTTGATTTTATACCACTCCTTCAAGGTAGGGAATCCATCATGCATATTTGACGAACCTATCCAAACGTGGCCGATTGTGTGAATCATACACACTTGCTCTGTCGTAGTCAAACGAGGACATTTTGGACAAACCTATCCAACCGTGGACGATTGTGTAAATCATACACATTTGCTTTGTCGTAGTAAAACGAGGACATATTGGACAAACCTATCCAAACGTGGACGCCTCCCTGGCATTATTTAATCTGAAAAGTTTGATGCCTCACCTCACAAGGGAAAATCGTTTGAAGCTTGTCAACATTGGTCTTCTCGCATATGGATTACTGTAATATCATGTTCGTCAATCTACCGAAGGATACCTTGAAGCCATTTCAGAGAGTTCTGGTATTCCAGCTCCACTGAGGCTCTACTGGATCTCCATTGCGAATTCAAAATGTTGCTGCTCGTTTTCAAGCGCCTATACAAACTGCCCTTGCCTATCTCGCAGAGCTCACAGAGAGGAAACCTGCCCGTTACCCACGCGGTCTGCAGCACGTGACGAACTCATCACCCCTTCACAAGAAACAGAACGCCGACAGGTCTTTCGATGTTGCCGGTGCCTGTATATGGAATAATACATTCTCTTTCAATATTTTTCCTAGGTGTCTGTTTGTACAGCGCCTTTAAATACTTTGGCAATAATGTGCGCTATGTTGAATGTATTTACATCAGCACTGTCCAGCAAGATTTGTAGGATATAGATGTTCCATTTTAGAATATAATGGGCCCAAACTCGACCCAGGATTCCCAGACACCCTCAGTGACCCTCTACCTAGGGATCCTTCATACATACATACATATACACTGACATGACTGCATAGATCCTCCGGCCTCCACTCGTGCGAAAAACGGTTCTTCATCAAAGCAGATTTATGTATGATGAGCCTTGTGGGCCTACTTAAGCTTATGGGTTCCGTACGGAATTATTTTTTTACAGCAGGTCACAGTATACAGGGGACCCACATCTCAATGCACTTCACCCACCCCCAATCATGAGTAGCATTCAAAACCTGGCATTTATTACTGAAAAGTGGCTTTTAGCACCAGGTACACTGAACTGCTACTCCGGGTGGACAGGTGCAGCAACATACAGTACAGCGCAACCCTATACACGCTACCTGATAGAGTAACCATAACACCTGGGTGGGATGCCATGGAGCTATGGAGATAACGCATCTCGCCTAAGGAATTCCTAAAAGCAAAGAGTGACTAGCATAACCACAGCTGGCTTGCAGATTGTAGGTCCCCGAACTGTCCTCTTATTTGAACATTTCAGATTTGCTCTTCTTCAAGCTGATATCTATATATATATATATGCTTCGCAATTCTTCAAAACTGCTGAGCTATAAATGGAATAATGAAAGATCAAACATGAATCGATATACATCGTTTCAAACTTTTATTTTTACCAAACTGCTACATAAACATTAATGTGCTGTGGTTCACAAAGTGTGGCAAGCATGGTGACATTGTCGTTACTAACTTTGGGACAGGTTTAAAGTCAATCATCGGTTCTTTCTTTCTACCGAACATTTCACTAATATGTTGGATGGTATGTTACTCAATTGGCTGACTGGCCTTAGACTACAAAATATTTGGTAGCCCAGCGAACGAACTTGAGCAAATGTTCCTCACGTGCAGTGATGGGGCAAGGCGGGTGGGGCGGTCCCCCTGACTGGGTGGTTCGGCCCCCCCCACCCCCCCCCCACCCCCCGTCAGGGATTTCTTTTGGATCACGTTTATTATGTTTATCGGGTAATATATTTGAATTCCTGACAGTCAATTACTTTTACAATTACTATTCTGTGGTCCCTTCTCGGCTACCGTGATTTCTGTGTTATCGCTCGTAGAGGATGCGGTAGTCTGTAACTGCATTGTTCCCGGGGTCAGGCCACCAGGGAAGTCTTATTTATAGTGTAACCCTGTTGCAGTTGAAATGACGGACGGGGCCAAGGAAGTGGCGATGCATTCTGTACATTGGGGAGGCATATTCCTCTCCGTTATAACTGCAAGGTCATTCCAATCAGGTGTATGCTGAGCGTAAAATTGCATCGATGGCTATAAATTATCCAGTGAATTCCTCAAAAATTTGTGAAATCTCTTCGAAATAGCAAACAGTAAATACAGAATATGTAGAGCCTATTTTGCTGTCAACTGAATGAATTGACTGAAGGAAAAGGTAAACCATCTCATATTAAGGAGCTATCAGTACAATATCATTTCATCAAGAACATGCAGATGATACACACACAACTACATAATATACTAACTGGAAGTCCTTTTTGCACTAATTGGTACCAATAATTGCTGAACATATGACTAATAGGGCGACGTCTGCTATTCACAAAAGGCAGACACAAAACATGTTAGGCCTTCTGAAGCATACTAAACTATGCCTTTATCGTAACGGCTGGTGCACAGATATTTTACAACTCTCTATAGGCAGAGTCGCGAAAGTCTCTGTTTGCATACATACCCATGATTTCGTGCAGAGTCACCAAGGCACATCACTACAAATGTCACCGATCCTGCCTGACAGAGAGGTCAAATCTGCACTTACTTTGCCTTGTCAAAGTGATCCATGCACGCTCAGATGGTTAGTTACATAATCTGAAACACATTCAGTTGCCCAAGTTTTTCCTTGTAAGATCAAGGGAACATCTACTCATAAAAAGGCCAAATCCCACATACCCATGGGTGTCGCTGAAAGGGAGGCAAAAATTTTGGCGCCAATGAGACTGCCATGGTCTAAATATCACAATGAAACACAACAAAAAATAAATCTTCGCCAAAAACACGAGATTGAACAAGTTTACTGATATAGCTGAAGCAAAAACTCATTCAGGAGAACTTTAATCAACAGTTGAAAAGATGCGTAACACTAGCAATAATAGACCACTAAGGAAACTAGAGAACCAATGGTTCAGTGGCTCAAACCAAACTAATATTCAAATTATAAGGTCTAGGGGACTTGTGTTTGGTTGTGTTGTCACGCAATTGGTCATTATTTAATAGCTCCCATGATTAACTGATATAAACTGTTCAGGCAAAGTGTTAGCCTGATTCATAGAGCGGTGAATAGCTTGATTCGTAGAGCTGCAAATTGATAATCCTTAGGCATGTCTAAAAAATTCCCAACAACACAACAATCCAAGATCAGTTCACATAACTTCCAAACAAGAGTGCCAATGGCACAGTAGCTCACCTGGTACGTGTGAATTTAATATGTTGAGAAGTGCCTGACTGAGCAACCATTGATTAGATGTCATGATGGCATTTTGGACTGAAAATTCCTGAACACCTCAAAGGTACGGCTGTTAGATCATCACTATGACCGAACATCAGTACTGTACTGTGCATCATTTTTTTGGGAGAAACATTGTGCATGATTTGACATTTTGGGGCCCAGGGCCCATACTGGGTCCGGGCCCAAGATTCCTGAACACCCAGAAGTATAGCTGTTAGACCATCACTTTGACCGAACATCAGTACTATGCACTAACATTCATGAGAGAAGAAGCATTTTGCGTGATTCCACATTATGGGGTCCCAGTGGCCCGGGCCCAAAATTCCTGAACACCCGAAGGTATGGCTGTTAGACCATCACTATGACCGAACAACAGTACTTTGCACTAACATTTGTGGGAGAAGAAGCATCTTGCGTGATTCCACTTTATGGGGCCCAGGGCCCGGGGCCCAAAATTCCCGAAAGTATGGCTGTTAGACTATCACTATGACCGAACATCAGTACTGTGCACAACACTAACATTTGTGGGAGAAGAAGCATTTTGTGTGATTCCACATTATTGGGCCCACCGTGGGCCCCAGGCCAAGAATTCCTGAGCACCCCGAAGGTACGGCGGTTAGACCATCACTATGACCAAACATCAGTACTGTGCACTAACATTTGTGAGTGAAGAAGCATTTCGCGTTATTCCACATTATGGGCCCCATCATGGCCCAGGGCCCGACATTCTTGAACACCCCTGGTGGCCCATAACTCGGTCATCGTTGTCACCAAGTTTCATCATGATCCATCGCAGGTTGTAGGAGGAGAAGCAATTTGAAGTCAAGTGTTGATAGATAGATACAGCTGCAGTATCACAATAACTCACCTAGCCATATGGCTATGGGGAGCTTGGAAAAACAGAGCATTTCTTGACTAATTCAGAATGGACAGACAGATTTTTTGTTCACGGATATGTACATTGATCGGCAAACTATCAAAATGGTCAGATCCTAATGAATATTGGAACTTACTTTTGAATTACTTGTCTTACAATAAGATCAAGTTAAGTCTTAGCAACACACATACACTTCAATTTGTATAATTCTTCCTGATCAAATCATGAATACACACAACAGTTCATTGCAATCAACTTCCCACAAATTATAAAATCGTCTGATACTCCCAAATTCCCAATCGAACAGTACCAAACAGTGATGTGGCAAGATGACATGAATTATAGCAGTCTATAGAATACCAACCCCCACCCACCCACCAGCAATTGAGTGGGTCTCAACTGTTCAATCTTCAAATACTTATTTCTAAATAAGTGGAAACACACTCCCATTGACTAGACCAAACAGCCTGACCCCAAAGTGATGACAGATTAATGTGCAAATATAGTCCCAGGATCAGTGCGTCTTTGAGTGTTGACAGATTTATTATGGAGGGAGAATCAGAGGCCATGATCAAATGAAATTTGCTGTCAATTGGTTTTGATTAGTGTATAATCGTCTAACACAGAACAAGTATCCACATGCCTTTTTAATCACAGAGGGAACTCTAGAACTAAAATTTGCGAACACTTACTGCTCTATTGAGTATAGAAAAAAAATGATCACTTATCAAGAAAAAAGGGTAGGTTTTGATGAGCACCACTGAAGGATCATAATAGCACATTTCAAGTTATTTCATGGTTCTACAGAGGAATTGTGGCAGTTTTTCTCGATGTTCTGATGTCTTTAGCACTGCCGATGCCGAACAACCATCTATCAGTAAGCTTCGAACAAATTTTATGACCCATCATTCAAGAAACCAGCATAGCTGGTTTGAGCTAAAAAAATGCCTGCATTGTGGACTGGAAAGATCGTTCTCGAAAGCTAATCCAGGCACATGGCCAAGGGGAACAGATTGGGGTGAAGGATCATGCTTATAAGTCAAGGTCCCCAAGAGGATCAGCCTTCTTCAGCGAGTTCCGGATAAAGTCCTTGATGTTGGTCCATTTACGCCGATGGAGAATACTCTCCTTCTTCAACACTCGCTGTATTTGGCGCTTTCCGGGCAGATGGTGATTCTCAAAACTGTCACGGAAATGCTTATAAACTGCCGTCTTCTCACTGCTTGTCCACTTAATGGGACGCGACCGGACTGCAAAGAAACAAACAGAAAATTTAGCAAATGTGTAGGTAATCCATAGTATGCACTATCCCACACCCCTGTCTGAGTCTACATCTCAGCTGAGATTCATGCACATTGATATGCCAAGTGCTTTCATTTAAACAAGACTGCCAATCGCACACTAGCTCACCTGGTACATGTGAATTGTCTCACTAACTGCAATCATGAGAAATATCCAGAGCACCCCATGGTACGGCTGTTAGACTATCACTATGACCGAACATCAGTACTGTGCACTAACATTTGTGGGAGAAGAAGAATTTTGCGTAATTCCCCATTATGGGGCCCAGGGCCCACCATGGGCACCTGGCCCAAAATTCCTGAACACCCCAAAGGTACCATCATTATGACCGAACATCAGTACTGTGCACTAATATTTGTGGGAGGAGAAGCATTTTGCGTGATTTCACATAATGGGGCCCAGGGCCCAAAATTCCTGAACAACCCTGATGGTCCATAACTTGGTCATCATTGTCACCAAATTTCATCATGATCCATCAAAGGTTGTATGAGGAGAAGCAATTCGAAGTCAATTGTTGACATATAGATAGATAGATAGACACAGCGGCAGCCAGTGTCACAATAGCTAACAAGAGTGCCAATGGCACAGTAGCTCACCTGGAACATGTGAATTTAATTTGCTTCAATAACTGCAATCATGATGAGAAGTGAATAACTAAGTTCACATTGATGTCATAATGGCATTTGGGTCCAAGAAGTCCTTAACATCCGAAAAGTATGAATGGGGCCCAGGGCCCACAGTGGGCCTCAGGCCCAAAATTCCTGAACACCCCGAAGGTACCGCTGTTAGACTATCACTATGACCGAACATCAGTACCGTGCACTAATATTTGTGGGAGAAGCATTTTGTGTGATTTCACATAATGGGGCCCAGGGCCCATACTGGGCCGAAGTCAAACATTCCTGAACACCCTGAAGGTACTGGGCTGCTAGACTATCTGCTAGGCTAGGCTAGGCTGAAGGCTGCTAGACTATCACTATGACCGAACATCAGTACTGTGCACTAACATTTGTGGGAGAAGAAGCATTTTGTGTGATTTGGCATTATGGGGCCCAGGGCCCATACTGGGCCTCGAACCCAAAATTCCTGAACACCCCTAAAGTATGGCTGTTAGACCATCATTATGACCGAACATTGGTACAGTGCACTAACATTTGTGGGAGGAGAAGCATTTTGTGCGATTTCACATAATGGTGCCCAGGGCCCATACTGGGCCTCGAACCCAAAATTCCTGAACACCCCAAAGGTACGGCTGTTAGACCATCATTATGACCGAACATCGGTACTGTGCACTAACATTTGTGGGAGGAAAAGCATTTTGGGTTATTTCACATGATGGTGCCCAGGGCCCATACTGGGCCTCGAACCCAAAATTCCTGAACACCCCAAAGGTAGGGCTTTTAGACTATCACTATGACCAAACATCAGTACTGTGCACTAATATTTGTGGGAGAAGAAGCATTTCGCGTGATTCCACATTGTGGGGCCCAGAATTTCTGAACACCCCTGATGGCCCATAACTTGGTCATCATTGTCACCAAGTTTCATCATGATCCATCGAAGGATGTGCGAGTAGTAGCAATTTGAATAAATTGTGGACATATAGATAGATAGATAGATAGATAGATAGATAGATAGAACTGCATGATCACAATAGCTCACCTAGCCACATGGCTAGGGTGAGCTAAAAATGAACTTCGCTGCATGATGACTGCTATCTCGAGTTTCCATTCGTCCATCTGTTCGTCACATTCCCTGAAAACCTCGAACACGTATAAGCGATCGGCACGGAGCCTAACCGGTATGTCCATCCCGAAGATATCTCGCAATGGTTCGGAAGTGGGCGTCGCCGCATTGCTCTTGATGACGGCTATTTTGGATTCCGTTTGTCCATCTGTTCGTCACATTCGCTTATCTCGTACGTCTTGATATCATATCTGCATTATATTAGCTGGCAGTACCAGCAGCTGGCAGTTGATTGTATTTCGCTTATCAGATTCGATTGGACATTGAGCTGAATGTTATTATGTTCGCGAACAAGTCATGATTGTACTATCAATTAGGCATGCCTGCACAGTGCACACATAACACAACGTTTAGCCACTCATCTCAAATTGTTAACTACCAACGAGCGAAGACCTAATCAAACTAGGCTTGGACTTGGGAATAACATTTAAGTTTATTATTGTGTGACTGATGATATGTCGACCAGGGAACATGACGAACTATTCTATATTCACTTCTCTAACTGTGCAATGATTGTCGCGGCTTCAACACACCGATTACAACTGGGATTCCTGACGGGTGAGTCCACTCAATTACATTCAGTTCTAGGTATGGCCACCTTGTTCTCAATTAGCATACATTCTCAGCAGCTCAAGGAGTCACCATGTCCCTCCGTTCGTCTGTTAGTCACGTTCGCGAATATCTTAAAAAACCATACATGCTATTAACGCTAACTTGACATATATGTCTGACCCTCAGAAATGTTGGACGAGTTCGAAAGTGGGCGTCGCCCCACTACTCAGACAGTCATCATTTCGATTTTTTGGACGATTTTATCGCATATATTACGCGTTCCGGGACGTGGTGAAGTTCTTCTGAGACCAACTCACGGACCGACCCGTCCGCCATTACAAGTTTTGGAACGTGGCGATCATCCTGAGACCAACTTTCATTTTTGCACCATACAAACCCACCCGGCTGCCATTTTGAATTTTTTGACGAACTGATTTCATCGCATTTTTACGTGTTTTGGAACATGGTGATCATTCTGAGACCAACTTTTATTCTCCCATCATACGAACCCATCCGGCCGCCATTTTGATTTTTTCGACGAAGTGATTTCCTCGCATATCTACGCGTTTTGGAATGTGGCAATCATTCTGAGACCAACTTCCATTTTCGCCCCATCCGAACCCACTCGGCCACCATTTCAATTTTTTGACGAACTGATTTTATCGCACAGGCTAGGCCTACTTAAGCCTTTTGAATGTGAACCAAAGTTAATAATAATGATGAGACCGATACTTAAATAGCGCACATATCTAGTTAACAAATTATTGAGGCGCTTTTTACCCACTCATTGTGACCATAGTTAGTGAATAACCCGATAACACGAAGGAATATTCCAATTGAGGTCATGTTAGTTCAAACTGATGTAGTTCATGCCATCCTCCCTAATCATAAGAGGTCAATATTCATACCTGAGGCAGTATATATTTGTGGGCGGTTTTCTGTCAGCACTCTGCAGTGGCGTCGGGGAAGGAGGGGGTGCTCGGGGTTCGTGCAATCCCCCTTATGACACAAATGATAGAAAAATTTAGGCCTATGCGGCTATGCGTCACACCATATGGTACTCTTTTTTCACCTGCCACCCTATCGCCCTGAGTTTGGAGATCACTGATAATGTTATAGTTTGTATACTCCAACCTCGAACATCATACTAGGATGAGCAATATTCTACTCAACATCTTGCTTGGATTTTTTAACAAAATTTTAATGTGAAGTTGGTATTTCAATGTCTTTTTCTTTTGTAGGAATGATCGATTCAAGAGAGATGCATAAAGACCTTACCCCCAAGTCTTTGTCGAGTCGAGTCACAGTGTATTCGAGTCACAGTGTTCGAGACATCGACTCCTTTTGGCGATTCGATCAGCCTTCATCTATGCACATGTATGCATACAATACTAGAGTGGGCTAGTCAGGAATGTCTCATGACAAACAAACGTCTTTGAACTACTAACAAACGTCGTGAAATGAGTTGTTAGGATGATCGTGTGGTTGGTCTGTGGAAGCCCTGTCTCTATGAATCTGCCTTATTTACCATCTGGTATATAATGCATGAAATACTTTTGATAGCCATCCAAATCGTATGGTATGTATATAAACAAGGGGAAATGGAACCGCACCAATGACAATAATGATAATGATCATAGAGTGAGCATTCGGGCCTATAAAGTGATGCTACATCAAGAACATAGGACTGTACACTGAACACAAAGAGGATGCTAGCACCTAGAATTTAGAAAATTTATAAGCTTATGGA